>OZ014511.1:16577218-16629718 GCA_963966075.1 Aphodius sticticus | reverse complement strand
TTTGGTATTAAGGATTGTAGTAGTTTTACAACCTATGCTAAGGTAGCATCATTCTACACTTGGATGAATTCTTACATGAAGAAATTTGAGAAGAAGTTTGGCCTAAGTTAGTGGTGAAGGTCTCTTGAAATGTCAACACCTTGTATAGAAACATTACGTTAAGTGTCGCCCATTGGTTTTACTTAATTTTAGTTCATATTGTCACCTAGTGTCATTCAAAACATAAAACAAAATCATCGCGGAGGTTTGTTTGTGTTTTGGAAACCTTTTTCTAGGAATGTGCAGCAATCAAACATCAAACTTAAGTCTGCACCAGGAAGGTCGACATCACCCGGTTCCTTGGAGAGCCACTATATAAGTCGAAGCCATTTTGTATATTTGCTAGTTATTAAGAATCGTACCGTTGTAAACTACGACTGAATAAATTAACAGTTTACCCGTTGTGAGCGTATTTACCCCTTCGGCGAAGCTACTAGCTCCGCTATTGCACCACAAGAAGATGCAAAGACCTTAATGTGATTACCCACAAAGGGGTAGCCACTTGAAAACGCCCCATTATGATAACGTGTTAAACTTTACGTACTAAAGAATCTACACCAACTCTAAATGTTTTGTTATTTGAGTGTACGGCACTATTGTCAAGGTACCGTCTTTGTCTGGACTTGGTGTGCTGTTGGAGTCTGTACTTGTGTTTCATTGCAAATTTTCCTATTTCGTTGGTTATAACACCTTCCCATGATTCCTGTGAAGCCAAGCTTCGAACGTTCGGGTTTGGTTATGTTCCCGCCATTGTCGGTACTTTGACCCGAGTTTAAAGTGTTTCTCCAACATTCGACGCATCGTTTTTTCGGTGCGCAGCTACTCATGCCTAGTTGTTTATAGAGTTTATATTAGTTCATAAAGGATTCAATTTATTATCATAAATCGGCAGCTTTTAAAATTATACAAATTATGCGCTATGCATATTCACGTTCTATACTCATATACATTGTTGTATCCTCGATATCTTAGAACTCGAGTACACCATAAGAAGACTACGCAAAAAGCACACAATTATCCACTAAGTTTTGTGGCATCGTTAGATTGATAATTTTTATAGGCACATCAAACAACGAATAATAGGTGCATCAAAACTATTGTTTCATATATAAATTAGTTGGCATGATATGGCATCAGGAAAATCAAAATGTATTGTGCTACTAGCAATTATGCGTATCACAGGTACAATATTCAATGTCAATTACCAATATCGTGCTGTCTTGTACAAAATACATGTATTCTCTCTTGTTTTAGAAACAAAACATTCCATCAAAGCGAATTACGCACCAAACATAATAAACGGCGATGATACAAATATAGAGTAGTGGCCACTCTTGGTCCAAATCGTTTACAAGAATTCATTTTTTGCCGAGGGTCTGCCATCACAAACAGGTGGGTCCTCACGGCAGCTCATTGTTTCGACGACACCAATCCAAATTTCAAAATCTACGCTGACAGTACCATTCCGAAAAATGGCAGAATCTACGACGTGGAAACCATAAAGCTCCACGAGAATTATAACCGGGAGTCACTAATTGCGCATGTGGCACTGATGCAGATAAAACGTGAATTTAGATTTAGTAAAACTCTTCAAACAATAAAAGCAGATTTTGCCGAAAGACAATATGACGCTGATTACAAGAATTGCTCGATAGCAGGATGGTGTCAGACGGCTGCTACAGGTGGTTTGACTGCTGATATGAATCTGCAAGGGCTGGACGTCGATACTGTTAGTTATGAGGATTGAAAGCTGATATTTCGAGTGTTGCGGTCTAATGTGTGTGTAAGGCCTGTCAACCACGCTGCGGCGATCTGCTTTGGAGATTCTGGTGGCCCGATGGCTTGCAATGGAGTTCTTGTTGGCGTGGTGTCTTTTGGTAATAAGGATTGTAGTAGTTTGACAGCCTATGCTAAGGTAGCATCATTCTACACTTGGATGAATTCTTACATGAAGAAATTTGAGAAGAAGTTTGGCCTAAGTTAGTGGTGAAGGTCTCTTGAAATGTCAACACCTTGTATAGAAACATTACGTTAAGTGTCGCCCATTGGTTTTACTTAATTTTAGTTCATATTGTCACCTAGGGTCATTCAAAACATTAAACAAAATCGTCGCGGAGGTTTGTTTGTGTTTTGGAAACCTTTTTCTACGAATGTGCAACAATCAAACAACAAACTTAAGTCTGCATCAGGAAGGTCGACATCACCCGCTTCCTTGGAGAGCCACTAAATATGTCGAAGCCATTTTGTCTATTCGCTAGTTATTAAGAATCATACCGTTGTAAACTACGACTGAATAAATTAACTGTTTACCCGTTGTGAGCGTATTTGTCCCTTCGGCGAAGCTACTAGCTCCGCTATTGCCCCACAAGAAGATGCAAAGACGTTAATGTGATTACCCACAAAGGGGAGCCACTTGAAAACGTCCCAATATGATAACGTGTTAAACTTTACTTACTTAAGAGTAAATGTTAGTCACCGGCCTCAAAAGTTAGACGAAACTGAGGCGCGAGAGGAGGGAACAAGCCGCGCCCACTGTACACTCCGCAGAAAATGCAAGCAACGCACTGATTAGATGAGGGGAACGGCGGTATCGTTCTTTGGCGGCAAGGATCAAAGGGGCCGTGCGGTGTCGACTGGCGCCGAACCGTTTCCTAATAATTTTGTGTATGTGACTATATCGCATGTTATGAAATGCTTTTCTTGGATATTTTAAATACAAATACCATTCCACAAAACAATACAGTGATACAAATTAATTAATTGCTTTATTATAGCATTCCTATTTTACTACTAACTATGGTTGAACATTTTACCTTTTGTATGTTGAAAAAAATTGTAGTTGGTTTTCTTACATAAATCATTTATTGCTTTACATTTATTATTAGAATTAGTAACTAATTATCAGTTAGCTCCGAAGAAGCGAACAGCATGGTTCGCGAAGACAGTAATTTTTACTCACGGCATAAACCGGTAACTATTTATCATATAAATTTAAATGACTCTGGCCGTGAAAGCATTCGTACTCAGATACTTATTTAAATCCATTTAACGTTTTCTTTGTGCATCAATAATCTCGAATGTCTCGTTCGTACTTAGCAGAGATCGATACTTTCAGGTAAGACACACCTCATATAAAAATTCAAATTTTTATCGGGTGACGCAAGTAGGTGTTGGTAAATATAATATTCCTATTTTAATTCTAGATACAGTTGGATACTGCATTTTGAAATTTACTCAAAATTATTATTGCTATGTATAGACTTGGTAGTATACGTACTTCAATTTCAATTGTAGGTATGAGAAAAAATAGCGATTTCGATAAAACAGGCAGCTATATGTATACAGTGCGTTCATTTCAAAACTTCCCACCCGGAATAACTTTTGTGATAATGACGTCACGATATTGAGCAAAACCACATCAATTTTTACTTAAAGGGGGAACTTTAAAATTAGTTCTAATCTAATCATGGGTTCCACCCCTTCACCCCCAGCCACCCCCACTCTCGATTTTTAAATGGGACTACCTATATTCATATACCTCATTTTAAAGAGGATAAAAATGTCTATTCACTCATAAAAAATAAATTAAATCGGTTTATTCGTTTCTGAGATAGAACAAATTAAGTAAGAGTTAATGTTCTATTTTTGACAGAAAGCAAATGCCACTTTGCAGAATTTTTGCATGCTTTTCTCTTAAAAGTTTTAAAGTTCAGGTCCACGCTTTCAGCTAACCCTGCTAAAAAAACCAATAACAATGATATTTTGATCTTGTGATTTCCTGCAAGTTGCGTATCTGTATAATCTGTACTATGGGTGTCATCAAGTCTGGTGCAAAGCTTAAAATAACTTTTTTCAAATAACTGTTTCCTACAATCAACCGAATAAAAACACACATACAAGACCTAGCCGGTAAGATCACAATCGCTTTCTTCTCCGCGGTACCAACAAATTAGCGCCAAGGGGGGGGGGGCGCTCCTTGGGATTGTACAAACAAAATCTACATATAATAATGTACAATGTACATAACATGTAAGCGTGTTCATAAATTTATACTTCTTGCTTTTTTATTCGAAAATTCTTGAATTTCCTCTATAGAAAGTATCGGTAGATTTCGCCATCATAAATCGCTCATTGTTGAACAGAGATAGTTTTTTTTATCAATTTTAGTTTGGAAAAGCTGCTTTCACAACTGACCCCTTACAGCTATTCTTAAAAAAAAATCTTAGCAATATTACTATGTTTGGAACAGTTTCCCAGCCTGTATTTTTGAATTAATATTAAAAGCTCAAGAGAACTTTGTCCGCTTTTCCAACTGCTCGTCGTCAATGATAAGAAAGTTATATATTCACGTGATATTCAACATTTCTGTTTACAAGATTATATGGTATTAGGAAATCATACTTTTCTGCAAGGACATGTAGTTGCTCAAAACAAACTGTTATTTCTTGGAGAACTCTATCCAGTGACAAAAGCATTTCCCGTTGTAATCTCCTCTTCAAAAATATATCCCCACGTCTCGCGAATGTTCACCACTCATAATCTTTTTCCTTCTAACTCGACGGTCAGTGGAAATCTCCAACTACTCACATTTTTATTGGTTGTTGTGCGTTTTGCATTAGCGTGGCCCTTTGTCCACTGAGATACATTTGTAAAAAAATTGTTTTAAGTCACATTGATGGATATTTAACCCCTTTGTTTGGAGATATTGTTATAGGTCGTTAACTTCCAAAAGAACGGATATGCATTAAATTGAGCTAGCACAGAAACGAAAAAGATTCCAATGAATGGAATGATATTCCAGAGTCCGATTTTAATATTTTTTTCCTCAGATATTAGTTTGTCCAACGCACTTAAAATGTTTGTGAAATAAGTACGTAGGCTTTCACGGCCAGAATCATTTAGAAAATAAACTGCTTCCGGGTTATGCCGTGTGTCAAGATTTGTTAATGCTGACGTTTCGCGAACCATGTTGCTCGCTTCTTCAAAGCTTCAAAGCAAACAGTATTCAATTAGCTTTGAAGAACCGAGCAACATGGTTCGCGAAACGTCAGCATTAACAAATCTTGACACACGGCATAACCCGGAAGCAGTTTATTTTCTAAGTGTTTGTGAAATGTTTCTTTTTACCAATTATTATTACTACTTCTACTCTTGCGTTTAAACGAGTTTCTACACTGTGCTTAACACCCACCTTGACCAGTGACAGAAAGTAAAATATCTCATCAATGAGCTGAAGACGAAAAAACGAAAACGTGAAAAGTGTTCATAGTTCCCAAAAAATGTTCTGGACTTTACTGTAGCAGAAGCTGCATGTACACATTTGTACATGCTTATCCACATGCAGAATTTTCTTTTCTTGCAACGTCCTTGACAGATACAGTCGCTGTTTGCGACAACAAAAAAGTCGCTAAAGAAATTATTAGCAGAGTTGTTTATAATCGTTAATCATTGATTATGTTGATAACAACATTATTATAGTATATTTATTTTTAAATAAATTAAAAATATAAAAAATGCCGCCCCAAAACACGTGCCGCCCGGGGCGGATAAACAAAAAAGAAAGCTTTATTAAATAATTTGTTTTAATATCAAGAGTTTGTTTTCATACTGATTCAAAAGTTTAGGGAAACGATTCATAATTAAATTACCATTCTATGCGTTCAAATATACCTAATTGCCTAAATGCATTTCGGATATCTCGTTATTTGTTATTTGTTAAAAAGATCAAGAAAGTTATCATTACAGCTGAAACGATTTTGTTAGTAGATGATACTGTTTAATACTTTTTAATTTAACACACGCTACTCATTCGTCAGGTCAACAATTCCAGTTGCCTACACTTGCGGCGTGCCATATTACCACAATAGGTACCTACGTTTAAAAACGTGTCGGTAGATTACAAAGGATTTTTGTTGTTGTAGTTTTGTTTTGTAGATAAATAAATAGATAATACAAAGAATTCTATTCTAGATTCTGACCTAAAAGGTATTTCAAATCTGTTAATTCCAGTTTTAATTCTTACCAAAAAAGGTGCCTCAAGTAGTCAAGTAAGTGTGTGTAACTCTCTTATGATATAACAAAGCACAAAGTTATTGTCATGTATCAAAATATGGAATAATCGAACTTTTGATAGTAGCTAAAAATAAATCACGATAGATGGTTTCTAGGATTCCATTAGAACTGCGTTTGTGGGAAATAAGCAAACATTGTGTACGGGAGTTCGAATCTCGATCTAGATGCAATCCATTCCACACAGTTTGGTCCGTAATTATAAAATATGTAAAATATGTTCAGTTACCAAGATATGCTATAGTAATATCAGTTATGTCATGTCTATTATACGTTCACGAGTCCGTCAACAGTAAAGTTCTAGCCACACAATTGTCAAAGTTGTTCTTCTGGGTCAACAAAGTCGTGAAAACTGTTATTTTATTTAACATAACATGTAAAACCGGGTCACCCGTTAATGTTCATCTTGAATATTCTTTAATAAAGGCGTTGAAATAAAGTTATATATTTCTCTCTCTCTGATTTTGTTCTTCTTACGATATTCTTTTTTGTCATTATTAGGAGAAACTTGATAAATACCTTATAGAAAAGATACCGAGAGACCATCGACGTGTCATAGAAGCTTAAATATGCTTTAATGAGCCCAAACAAATAAATCTGAACCTATCAAATCCATTAATTGATATTCGATATTGCCATTCAATAATAGGTATAATCAGGGATGTTAAATTACGGTAATTAATTTTTTTCGTAAATTACCGTTGAAATTAAAATTATTAATTTCAAATTATAAATTACCACGTAATTAAAAATTAAAAATGGTAAATTACACTGGTTTAAATTACCGGGTAATTAAAAATTCAAAATGGTAAATTACGCCTGTTTAAATTACCGGGTAATTAAAAATTCAAAATGTTATATTACGCTGATTTAAATTACCGGGTAATTAAAAATTCAAAATGGTAAATTACGCTGTTTTAAATTACCAGGTAATTAAAAATTCAAAATGGTAAATTACACTGGTTTAAATTACCGGGTAATTATAAATTCAAAATGGTAAATTACGCCTGTTTAAATTACCGGGTAATTAAAAATTCTAAATGTTATATTACGCTGATTTAAATTACCGGGTAATTAAAAATTTAAAATGTTAAATTAAACAGATCACTGTAAGTTATGATTACTACTAATGTTAATAAAAATGTTTGGTAAAGCCTTAAATTATTTCTTTTGTGGATAACTAGCTATCTCTGATCTTTTGCCTGATATGATGATATGATATGATGCCCGATACATAGATATACTATTTTATAGCACTACTACAAAAACAGGAAAATCAAACAGAATAATAATAGTAGAAAATAAACAATTTAATTCTGTCCACATTCACAAAATAACTCTCCGGTTCACAGAGGGTTTTTTGTCATTTGTCATTTTTCTAACACTGGCATATTTATTAAAAAGTGAATTCTGACAATGGCTTCTGATTTCAGAGCTGCATTATCGGATTTGTTGGATTGGTCGCCATTGGCGAAGGGGCTTTCCATTTCTCTATTCATTAAATACAAAATATTAGTCCTGTTAGTCTAAAAATCCGACATTGGATTATTTGGAATAGTAAAAATATAACGTTTACGGGCAATGGGACTGTCATTGGATGTGTTAACTTTACCCATAGACCCATTTCCATTGGCTAAATGACACCTTGAATAACATTGTCACGCACGAGTCCGACCATGCACCACGCGGATTGTTAGGTACTTCCCAGGCAAACGCAACCAACAGTGCACTTGTCGACTGCTTAGGAGGTGTGGGGCGCATTCATGCGTCTACTGATGGAAGGTCTTTGAAATTAATTTATAAATTCCGGTAAATTACCAACGGTAATTAAAATTGTCGGTAAATTACCAACGGTAATTTAAATTGACGGTAAATTACCATCGGTAATTTACGCCGTAAATTACGGTAATTAAAAATCGGTAAATTACCATTAATTACGGTAATTAATTCGGTAATTTACGCGGTAAATTACGCTTTTACATCCCTGGGTATAATGTATGCAATTTTAATATAAACGGTTAATAATAATAGTTACAACGGTTTCTTTGGTTACTTTAAACTGACGGCATAAGTAACTGCGTTTGCAACGTTTGCGTAACTTTGGTGGTACGGAGTTAGGCCCATATTCTTGTTATTTTGTATGAGTTTATGTAATTCAGGAAATGGATTATTTTTGCTATTTATTGTCTTAAATGAATAATTAAACGACGGCAGATATGAAAGGTGTGTTGCTGGAGAAAAATATTTTATGATGATAAACTTTTAGGTTACAAATATTATCATGATACATAGTGTGTATCACGGGACGTTGGTTTGTAAAGGCACTTTTATTCCATAAACCGAACCATCCTATACGTCCAATAACCGCGTTTTACAACTCTCCCACCATCCACTTATCCAAGTTTATGCTCAATATTTTTCAATCCACTGATTTTTCACTTACCTATACCGTAAAAAAATTCTCTGGAGTGTATCAACAACTTAAAAAACTGTGACCCTTCAGGATGTATTCTTATTTCGTTGGACGTATCTAATTTGTATTCTAATGTCCCCCTGGATCACACCTTGACCTTGCTGATAAACTATTTAAAACCCATTTCCCTGATGCTAACCATGTTTCACATTTTAATTCCTCATTAAAACACATAATTTCTCAGAATTTTTGCATTTTTGACGGTAAATTTTTTAAAATCGACTGTGGTCTCCCTATGGGCATGCCCCTATCCGGATTTCTCTCCGCTTTGTTCCTCGACCATATTGAGAACGAATTCATCGTCCACCCCGTCAACCCCTACAATTGTCACATCAAGAAGTGGTTGATGTATGTTGATGACGTTTTTGTCTTATGGTCCGGCGGCCGTAATGACCTCGACGGGATGCTTGATTACATTAATAATTTACATCAAAGGCTGAATTTTACTCGTGAGGTTGAATCTCAGCACCAGTTGAATTTTCTTGATGTGACAATCGCTAGGCATGACAACCATTTGTCCTTTAACGTTTTTAGAAAGCCTACTTCAATTCCCACGATCATACCATATGACTCTGCCCACCCTCTATCTCACCGCTTGGCCTCCCTCCGTTACTTTTTCCGTAGAGCCCTTTTACTTACCCACTTAGCCACGAACAGAAATTGGTTGAAATTAATTTTATCCGTGATCTCGCTCTAAAAAATGGTTTTCCTTTGGTTCTCGTTAACAAACTTCTGCACAATACCTACATTTCCCTTGACCCCCTATACACCCGCACCACCATGGATAACCCCCTCCTTTATACAGACCTTTCACTTTCAATACTATTACTTCCAAATTACCTGAAATTCTGAAGCCTAATTATATAGTCCCTGCTTTTAAAGCTTCTTAAGCTCAACAACATTCTATCAAGACAGCGTCAAGTTACTGACTCATTACTTCAAAGTAGTGGTGTTTACCTCCTAGGCTGTAATATTTGTGACAGCTATTACGTGGGACAGACGGGTAGAAAACTATCCATTCGACTTAACGGTCGGCAACCGATTAAGCTAACCACACAGAAATCATGTAAAATAAAAAAGTACAAGGCGGTCGTAAGAGACAATTAAATTAATATCTGAATTGGCAAGATTGTTAATGAATATCTCATTTCAATTATCTCTATTTATTGATGATATTTAAGAATCAAATAACCGCATAAAATAGATACAATGGAGATAAAATAGAGATTTCAACACCCATGCTCTCTTAAACCGAATGGTATATACAACCCTACTAAAATAAATTGTAATTAACGCGTCTTGTACATTAATCACATAAATAATGTACTATAATCGTGCTTGTTGACACTTGGCGCCATCTCGTCGTGCAAATTGTCACTACAAATTGATTCTGTATTTACAGTTTCGATAGGTTCTGTCTGTTGTGATCTTGTTCGGTTTTGTTTCATTACGTGAATGCAAAAGATTTGGGAATAAACAATTACAATGAACGTTAAAAAGGGATGATAATCGTTTCAAGGTCGCCGTGGATAGTGCAGTTGGTAGTATATTACCAACTTCTTAAAAACGCGTTTTCTTCGTTTCGCACCGACCCTTAACAAACATAACAACACGTCTACTTCTAACATTTATAAACATAGAATTGCTACCGGACATAAAATTAATTTTGATAACTTTAAACTACTCCAAAAATGTGATTAAGGTTACAAACTTGATTTCTTTGACCAATACCATATTGAATATCTTAAAAAGAGAAATTACAAGCTTTTAAATGATCAAGTGGAATTTTTTTACAAGCCACTTTTCTCTTGCCTTTAAATTAAGTTTTTCAGAGTAGTTTTCTAATTGACTGTTTCTGGTTTTTTTTTATTTTCATATTATGTATTGTTACGAAGTATAGTTTAATTGCATTGTACAATTGAGGTCAGGTCATCCAATCCAATCTGCAGACAGTTGCTTGTCCAGAAATGCAGACGTCAGGCTTTTCATATCGGAACAAAGACATTCCTTTGTGGCAAGCGTGCAAATTAACTATGATTTATATCAAAGGCCGTGTGCAACCAAAAATCCTAACTCAGGATTTTTGGGGGCTCAAAACAGGTCATGGTGTCTTGCCAAATTCAATATAAAAGCCACGGCAAAGGATGGGAACGGGATCAGTAGTTTGCAGCACCTACTTGTAGTGTAGCGCGACTATTGTGTTTTAGATATCAGCTGTAGTATTGGAATTCTGCATGGTCAGCAATACACGAACGATGTAAACAACACTGCGACTTTTATTTATACATCTCCATCCTGACCTAGAGCCGTCCCCAAATAAGAGCTACGTAACATTATTCAAACTTTTATCACCACCTTTAAATTTTATATTTTAAATTTTGACTTTGTTATTTGTTGGTTGGCACTGACTCAGTTTTTACCAGGTTTCGTACTAGACTTACTCGTTCTCAGTACTGTACTTCTCCGCTGATTGTCTCCGCTGAAGTGTGTATTGTTTGACATGTCTATTGTCGTGTATTTAGTTTTACTAGTTAACTTGCTAATTTATTCTGATATCTTGTACCTCTTATGTATCAATTTACTGGACACAAATGAAACTTTTATTTTTTATTGGCCCCATAATGCTTTTACACATATTTTGGTTCAGTTTTTTTCGAAGTGATTTGATATGGCACAAGTCTGTACTGAAAATTAGTATTTTTGAAAATCTTTAAAAACTATACTAAAAACTAGACTAAAAATGCACTTTAAACGTTTATAATGAAGATTATTTTATATCTACAAAATGCGACAAACCGAAAAAAAATACAAATTAACAATACAAAAAAAAGCAAAGTGGAAACAATATAGCCTAGTACATCATTGTTCGTAGTACTCTATCATACTTGGTCAGTTTGTGAGCAGCTCAATCCTGCAAAATTAAATAAATATCAAAATTCAACTAAAAATGCAATCATTTCTGTAGTTTTAAGTAATATTTACTTCATGGCATCCTAAGGTTACCATGAACTGATCACTTTGCTGAAAAGATCTATCGTTGTATTGAATTACTTTATAAACAAAGGCTTTATAATCTCAATCATTTATTTTCATTTCTGCGTCTACGAATAATATGATTGATAAGTCTATAAATATTATTTTGTTATTCGTACTAGTAGTTAATTTTGGGATATATTGTTATAATATATTATACAATTGAAGGTCAATTGATTAATCGACCCATTGAAACTGGCCGCTATTGTTTTACTAGCTTAACTTAATAGCTTGACCTTATGTCTTGATCATGTTGTTCATTTTGGCCTAACACTCAACGAAGACCAAGCAAAAGTAGCCCTCCTTTATGGTGATCATCAGATTCTATATTATTGTGCAAGGCCCATTATTTCCCATAAGAATGTTTCAAATTTTCAACGCAACGACCTTACAATAATAAACGTATATCCTGACTTCCTTTAGACATAATGCTCAGTAGGTCAATAAAATTTCACAGATAATTACAAATGAACCACTATTTTCTACCACTGCTTAATTGAGCCAGACGAATATGTAACGAATACAAGAAGAAACAAAAGTGTGGCAGTGCTTATTACTTTTTTTATCACCATTTTTTATCAATAACACGCTAATTAATAGCTTCCTGGAATATAAAACATTTAAGTATAGGCCTAAGTTATCGGTAATTACCCATGTCACACACATGTCGCACTTTATTCCAAACCAATTATAGAAAGTATAGCTGGTCTCTTAAGACATTCCAATTCGATACGCTTCTATTCTAACTTACATACATCGTAACGTTATGTTAGAAAATCAGTTACGTATCAGTTCTGTAATTGTAATATAATCCGATGACGGATATAGATATTACGTGGCAAACAAGTCGAAACCATGATATATAGTTCTGATATATTCGCCAATTGAAGCTAGTTTTCTTTTAAATGGCGTTTTCTTCAGCCTACCACTTTCTTTGAGTCAGTTTCCTTTCTGTTCAACAGACTGAATCGGCGGCTTTGCCTATAGATAGGGAGAAATTCTCTCTAGTTTCCGTTGCTTGCTATATTTAGACTTCTTTAGTACCTGTTGGAACTTAAACGAAAGACTAAAAAGACTACATCGATTTGTGTCAATAAACAAATTATGCAGTTATTTTCGTTTCATATGACGTGTTGGTATAAGTAACCTAATTATTTCTACTCACTTTCTATGTAAGTTTTTGTGAAAGGTGCAATTTATAATTTAATTAAATAAACCGTTTAAATCTGAATCAATCGATTTTAATTTCAAAATAAAAAACTAGTTATATACAACATTTATTAAAAAAAAAGATTACACAAAACATTATTAATAATACTTAATATCTCGATCTCGTAATAATAATAATAATAATAATAAAAATAATAATGATAAAGGTAACTAGACTTCATTTAAATTATTATCCTTATGTACAACAAACACTAATTTCGTCGCTCGCAATCGAAAATCGCTAAACAAAAAACAACTAACTGCACTGTCACAACTTGGGCGTCGTTTTGTATTCAAGGCATTCATTCCCCGCAAAGAAAGTGAATACCTGCACGGATGCTAGATAAACAATTGCATAACGACGTAGGGGCGTGGTCTCCACCAGCACGAATGTGTTCCACAACACATACTTTCACCATTGTGGTATACGGTAATATAATATGTACAGAGTCTTAGGAATTGTTGCTTATTACTTAAAATTGGATGTTATGCCCCCTTAAAAATGCATCAATTTGCCCACCGGTGTATCCTGATTGCGGTTGGACGTAATAAAATTGTTGAGGTGCAGTTTGTTGCTGTTGCTGCTGCTGTTGACTTTGCTGTGCCTGTTGCCTAGCCTTCTGTTGTTGCGCGTACAATTGCGCAGAATTCTGGAACTGCACCTCAGCTTGTTGTTGCTGGTACAACGCTTGATTCGTCTGAGGCCTTTGTGTCCTATAAAGAGGACTTTGCGCCTGCAGTTGTTGATAGTTAACAATCTGTGGTTGAGGCTGGTACACATAAGGTTGGATCTTCCCTGACACAGTAAAATCACCTTCAGTTTGTGGCAGCGATTGATACAATTGAGTATTGTACTGTCCAGATTTTGGATCATACACCAAAGCTGATGAGTAAACTTGTCCGTTGCCCACGCTTGGAGCCTGAGTTGGTTTTGGTGCCAAATTAGCTTTGGTGATAGCTTTTGGAAGACTTGTAGCTGGAGTTGAAGCTCCAATCGTGTTTTCCTGTTGGAATTTCTGGAATTCAGCGTCGAAATCTAGGTTTCCTCTCGTGTATGATGCTGGTGTGGTCACTGCGAAGCTTGGTCTTGTCGAGTATGATGATAGTGGTTTGGTGTAGAGTAAAGATGGTTTTGGTGTGATGTATTGAAGAGTTTGTGGTCTGTAGGTGGTTGCTGGTTCGGTTCGGCTCGGTGGTCGTGGTGTAATGGTTAGTGGTGTTACTGTGTTCTTGTAGATGAGGGAAGATGGTGTTGTTGATGGTATGGTCGTATAGATTCTTGGTCGGTATTGTACGGGTGCTTCGGTTTCGGCTTCGTATTGTGGACGTTGGTAGTAGACAGGTCTTGACCTCACAGGCTGAAAAAATAAGAGTTTTAGATAAAAATATTGGTAATATAGTGAGTGAAATGCTGTTTTTTTTTGCTTAAAATTTTGAAGAGCTTTATCCAAATTATTTTTTTAAATTACCATTGTTTGTTGTACCAACGGATATCTGGAATATCCATGATTTCTGCTGCGAAAAGAATTAGATGTTGGTGTGTTCAAGAACTAAACAAAAAATTGCATCATTGAAATCAGTCTAAACTCAAAAGTTTTAGAGTATCATGATAGGATTTATTATGTATTATCTGATGTAGTGGAAACTATAAACCATCAAAAGGAATCAGTATCCGTAACAAAATCTGAATTAAAAAAAATCTTCAAACAACTTGCTTACTTGCTCAAGAAAACAATACTAATCCCTAAAGTCACCTAAAATCACGCTTATTGTTAGCTTTTTCATTCATAATAATGGCCAAGATGGTCCTAACTTTTCCCACAATGGACCTAAATTTTAATTTATTCAGACAACAGATTATTTATAAATAGTTTTGGATGCTGTAAACAGTCCATAGCCTTAGTCACAAGTTTGATTTGACATGCAGGGTGGTCGAAAACAAACAAAATTTAAAATTTGCTCAAGGGAAAACTATCTGTTTTTCAAAATTTAATTATCAATGACTCAGAGCAAAGTTTTAAGTTTAATTTTATGCTAAAATTTCAAGATGAAATGTTATAAATCAAATCTTATCTGTTACTGAACCGGTATCTAAGTAATTAAACATTGGAATCAGGAGTTAGTGTCAAAATACCCCCTAGCACTATACTAAGGCTATATCATGAAAACTAATCTTTTGTAACTGACGTCACAAGCTGTCAACATCTAGAATCCGGTAAACATCTAGAATTCGGTATTGATTTGATTTTTTGTTGATTTTATGGCCTTCTTCTCTTTCGATTGGGTTGATTCGATTAGAAAATGGTTCATAGCTTTCTGTTAATATTGTTTTGTTGATTGATACAAATTATTGAATTTATTCTGGGTGAAAGTCCAGTCAAAATTCATTGGGTAGTTATATGGCCATAGAAAAATGTAGGACGGTGCCTTTATTTTTCTTCGACCGTAGGTACACAAAATATTCTACATAAAAATGATTCTTTTTAATGTTCAAGGATATCCTACGTCTTGATCAAAATCTTAGGTGAAGCCTGAAGCTTTAAAGCCATAACGCTAAAAACCGTATGAAACATTGTCAGGTATTTATTTACAGCAAAAAGTGGGAGAAAATTGCCACTCACTTTTAAAAGCCTGTTAAAAAATATCTGTTGAACGACTTCATAGAGTTTTCATGCGTTTTTGCTCAAAAAACTTTTTAGTTTTTAATATATTTAAAAAAACAACAAAACTTGAATTATGGTACATTGAATCTATACATCATGATATATTCAAACAGTTTTGTAGAAAACTTAAGTTAAACTGCAGAATCTGTGAACCGTCCCAACTTGGGCATCATATTCCACCAAACTTTTGAAGTCTACCACCGTTAACCATCATTAAAAGACTACCAAAGACTTCATTGAACAAATGGTTATCAAAGTGACAGCAAAAAACTACTCTTGCAGAGACGCAAATTATGGTCAGTCATTTACTTTGAGTTTTCTATAAGCAGACTTTTGAAACTAAGCGAAACAAAGCTTAGTTCAAGGAAAAGTATCTGTTAAAATGACCTTGATCAATGACTAAGCAGAAAATATTCTCATTAAAACCACACAGATAATATTATCCTTAAGACCACGAATAATTCAAGGCTTATAACAGAATCCATTAGGAGAAGACCGAATTTGAACAACACCATCTCCATAAACCAGTTTCTCTAAAACTGTCATGACACTTATTTCTTATATTGGGCCCGTCAAGAAGTACTGACATGTGATGGTTGTCTTATTAATTGATAGACTGAGATTTCGGTAGTTTATTTCGTCTAATGGAATCTAATCTTGTATGTCTGGATTAGCCAAGACATCAGCGATAAGACTGATGAATGCTAAAAACTTACTTGAATTTGTTGAGGCCTAACTTGTGGTACATCATCATCCACTTCTTCCTCGTCATCTCTCACGTAGTTATTCTGGAACAGCGTTACGGATGGTTTAGGCGCTGGTGTAGTGACTATAGGCCTGATCGGCCTGATCGGCCTAGTTGGATAATTAGGAACATTATCAGACTCATTGCTATCCTCCTCTCTAGTCCTATCCTGCTCTGGTTCTTGGTCCTCATCCTTAGGGGCGTTTGGATCACATGGGTTTCCACTCACATAAGTAAACTCTCTCTTGTTGCCATCAGGGTCAACATAACCATACTTTCCCCTGACCACGCAATCAGTTCCTCTGGTCTCTTCCTTAAAACTACCATCAGCGGCTTCATAACCAAAAGTAAACGATCCATCATCGTTGACTTTATTGTAGTTACGAATTGTCTGCACTGGTGGAGCTTTTGGTGCTTCTTTCGTCCTTGCTTTGCTGGCGCTTATGGCTCCTCTTGCTGATTGGATGTAGTTGTCTTGAGCGCTAGATCTGGATGATGCTGATGGCTGACCGTAGAGGCCGTTGTATTGATCAGCTGCTGAGATGTAGACGACTCTTTGCTCTTGGGAGTCTTGAGGAACAGATTCGTAATATTGGACTTGTTCTTCATCTTGGTCTTCTTCTTCTTCCTGTTGTACTGGTCTGACTCTTATCCGTCTTGCTTGCGATTCTAATATTAGAAACGTTGCTAATATTAAAACGAAGATCTGGAATAGAAATTTGATTGTTAGCGGATTGAAATGTGGAATTTTCTACGAGTTTAACGATTAATAACATCTGTGGTCGACAAGCCGTGACTGCCTTGGGTGAAATCAAGACGGTTATGTGTTTCCTAGTTTTCACTTATATATCTCTGTTTTATGCATGTGTAACAAGCGAGTCTGACTTGTAGTAATTAATTAACTTCAAAACGTCGCTTTTTGTGCGCTTTAATCGTTCCCATGGGTATAGTTGGATTATCGTGGTGGTATTTAGTGGAGTCTCTCATGATACGTGTGAACTTGTGTTATTGAAATTGTTTATTAGACTAATTTGATTATTATTACATTGTTAAACATTTTGAAAGTAGAGTAACAGCTAACAGTAAATTGTTGTTTTTATTGTCAGTGAAATGTTCATCTGGTTCGATCAAATTAAATAATATTACAGTTATGGTGTAGATTTTATTTCGTAATAATTTGCGAACATTTCACAAATACATCCAATCAATTTTAATTGATATCTAACTCTCACTCGATATTTGGAATAATGAACTTGTAAATTGAGCTCGTAGACACTATAAAGTGCCTACATTCTCGGCAATATAATTTCAATTATATGTTATGTGTACTGGAATTTCATTATTGCTAGTTTAGAGGTATGTTACCATTCATTAGTAGCCAATTCATTGTCAAATATTAGCTAAATGTATGTTACTTAGTGTCTGGTTTATTTATTTCTTAGGAAAATGTTGTGATTTTACTTTTAGTTTTGTCGTGCTCTAATTACTAACAGTGATAGTAAAAAGAAACTCCGTCATTTGAATAAGATCTTTTTAATAAGTTTCAAATTGACATTGCTTGTTTTCTGCTCCGATGTTGCATAACGGTTTGTTTAGATACGACACAAGGTATTCGGAGCAATATTGTTTGTTGTAAACGCGCAGATATATTTAGCCATCGTAAATAAACTATTATAATAAATATCAGTTAAGAGACTAACAAATGAAGGTACAATTTTAAATTAATATGCAATTCAGATTTTACTTAGGGCCGGTATTTTTACCCTCTGATAAAGTGCTATTAATTATCTATTTAATAAGCTATCACACAGATAATAAGCAATGTATGAATATGCAATGGGTGAACACATGCAATGTATTTGACAAACTCTTGAAAATCCAAAGATTCACGTAAGCAAAGCCGCGGGCACAGATAGCTTTATGTTAGAAAGAAGCAATTCTTTCATAAACTGCCGTCTGCTTTGTACATACATAAAATAAGATTGATGATTGAAATGATGCCCTGAAACTACTTGTTAGTGTCTACGCAATTTGTTCTTATTACCAATTATAAAGTTATGACTGACAAACATAATCGGGTTTACGACCTGTTAGACAGTTAAATTTAGTAGGTTGGTAAATTGGAAAGAAGCATTAGAAGATGGGAAATCGATAGTTGCAGTGCTTTTAGACTTGAGGCTACTTGAGGCCATCTGTCATTGTGAATTTAGATAGCTTGTATAATTTAATAGCTCGAAATCTATTTAACACACAGGACGCAAAAATGAGATTGTACCGATTATGTTAATGACCACAAGGGTTAATTTTGAGATCTTTGAGTGAATTTATTGTACGAAGTCTGTATAGTGTATGCGAGGGCTTGTCAGTTTTTAAAAGCATGTTGTAAACTTACATTTTTTTTTAAAATCGTAGAATCGAAAAAAGTTAACGAATTGTATTGTAGTTATTTTAGATACAAAATTAAATAGAAATACACAATATTTCCTAGAAAATTTAGGTAAACTGTTTAGTTGGATAAAATAACAAATCTACAACATTGAACTTTATTTTACGACATCAGGTTTGTTGATTTGACATTACACTTATCAACCCACAATCGTTTCTTATTCTACCAATGTTCTAACTGTCAGAATATAACCTAGAAGTTTGATTGATCTTGATATTTGAGTGTTATGCTAAAAGTTGATTTTTTCTTATAAGGTAACTGCAATTCGACTTCATTTTACATTGTTACAGGACAACAGCAATTAAGAAAATTCTAATAATATCTATTTAGGCTGACTAAAAATGCTTTATATTTTCATAATAATACGGTGTACTATTCTTTTAACCACTATTATTTACAAATTTAGGCGTGTCGGAATTAGGACATGTGTGTCGGAATTGTGTACATGGTTAGAAGTAATACATATTGCTCTATTGGTGACTTTACACAAGAAACTAACCTATTTTACATCATTTACTATATTACAATTAATTGTACGCATTTTTTTTACGCATTCCGACACTCCATTCCGAAACGAGTATCGCAATTACGGACATCAATAATCCCTAATTATTACAGATGTCGGAATTACGGCCATCAATAGTCCCTACTTCCGTCATAAATATTGACAGTCATAATAGGAGATGATGAAATAAGACAGAATGATGCAACACTAGCAGCAGAGAGTAGCGATTATGGCTTTAGTACACCGGCTTTATAGATAATAGGTGAACTCATGCCATCTCCATTCAAAAAATCATTATTCTGGCCGGAAACCCCAAATAAGTAAGAAGAAAATGGTTTTCTGTTCTGAAACACTATATCTGATGTTTGGACAGCATATTTGTTAATAAAAAAGCAGGAAGCACAAAAGAAAATCATTCTAGAGAAATATGACTTTTTTATAAGGACTTATTTTATACTATGTTTCAATAGAAATGGTAAAACATAATTGTTTAATTTTGCATAATAATTAATCTTATTTGGCAATATTTAAAACACTTAATACTTGCTTGAATATTTTTATTTGTCGGAATAATGTACCATAAGTGTCTGATTTATGATCAACGTCTGAATTAGGTTCACTGATGTATCTGATTTCGTATCAAAATATACGCTTAGTGTCGGAATTAGGGGCAATTGTTAAACTTATAAAATATAATGTAAATTACATAACTATTATCAATTTTCTTTAAGAATGAATAGCCAGAGGAAGAAGGAAATATTTGTTTAAAAGAAGTTGACTTAGTCATTAGCACCACATAAATATAAATTCCACAGTTGCAAATGTAACAAAAATTCCTTAACCTGTATGAATTTGGGACGATTACCTTAAGTGATGTTAGAATTCTTAGGTCCAACTACAACACTACAACTTAATATAACGCTGAACTAAGCTCGGCTTATCTCAAAGGTGACCTAACTTTTACCGATCTACTACGCGTTCCGTTCAGTAATTTTTAATGTGTGGTTCCAATGTTTGGTGTTTTAGTCTAGTGGTTTTTGTTGCACTTGTGCACTCGAGTAATATTTGGTACTTGTATTCGTTTCACATACTGATGGTCAATTTCTACGATTGATAATAACAATTATGACCAATTTCAAACGACTGATATACTTGTTGTTTAATATATTAGGTTATTACAACTGTCTTAAAGTTTAATTAATAAATATATTCTTGTATTTGTTAATTTACATTGTTATCCCAGTATTATAAATTCGAATATCATTGATTATTGATTTATCAATTTGATTTTTGATATAATTGGAGCCTTGTACCTACTGTGTGGACAGTAGAGTCCAACCATTTCAGCAAAATCTAAAATCATTATTCAATTATCATCCATTTGTTGTATGGATTTATTTATTCCTTTGTAAATTACAATTAAT
Source organism: Aphodius sticticus (assembly GCA_963966075.1). Lineage (NCBI taxonomy): Eukaryota > Metazoa > Arthropoda > Insecta > Coleoptera > Scarabaeidae > Aphodius > Aphodius sticticus. The sequence continues at coordinate 16,609,112 of OZ014511.1, read as the reverse complement.
TGTATATTCAACTACACTGTACAGTTACTGTTGAATTCATAACAAACTGTAGGTACACTATTTTTGGTTAATCTATTTTATAAATGCCCGCGCGACCAGACTACACACAACTATTTCAGCTCCATCTACATTGTCTGTTACATCATGATATCATTGACAATAATCGATTTTCGTATTTGTTGTTATATGCAAGGTGTGAGAGCCGATAAATTTGTGAGAACATAACCTCGCAATTCGATAAGTGACAGAAGTCATACCATATCTTCGGCGTAAAATAAGCGAAGCTATGTGATTTTAAGCTTTGCTTTGTTGACGGTGTAGTTCTATAAATATTAAAGCACTTATATTGAACATATTGAACTGCGCAGCATAACTTCATCAAATATATTCCGAGAATAAAAATATTAATTATCACAACGATTAATTTTATAACGAAGTTATCCCTCATATATGATTCAGCTTGAGACTTATTACCAGTGGCCGGACAAAAATGTATGTCTCGCAGTGCTAGCAGTCGCCCAGCTATGAGTGTGCGTAGCGGGCACGCATGAGTCAATGACGACTTATGCGGTCGATTGGATTGATATCCACAGGCGCGAAGCTGCTGGCGGTCGGTAGTAAACCGAGTGAATTTAATATTAAATGTTTCTCGTAGCTATATGCAACACGTGCCCACTGAAATATTTTACTCATTTCTTTGATATGCATTGTATTACTACATATTTTTCCAAATTATCTTCAGTAAAATTATTTCGCTTAGATGTTAAAATGTCTTTAAACCTTGAAAATGATCTTTCTACATCGCAGCTAGTCACAGGCGCAAAACAATAAACCAACACCAAATTGGAATATTTTTGAGAAATTCCTTCATCCGTAAATGAATTCGTAGAGATTTGTTTTAAAATATTAAAATCCGGATTTCTATGCACTACCGCATCATTTTTTTGTTAATTTTTTTACTGATTGGTGCCTCAATGCTTCGTAACCTTTCGTACAGGGATTCAATCCTTTGAAAACTGCTTGCAAGTTCAACATTTTGTTGTTGTAGAAACTTTATGGTTGGCAATACTTGTGCAAAATTTGTATCAATAAATTTTAATTGTTCATCCAAATCTTGTAATGATAGTACTTTTTTGCAGTCTTTAATACTAACTGCTTCATCAGGCAAATTTAAGACGAAGGGTTTGATGATATCAAAGTTTCTTGCATAAAAAAATGCCGCTTTTACATGTGCTTATTAGCGTATTCACGTCTGGACATTCTTCCCGAATAAACTCACAAATTCTATGAATAGCTTGTGTAAAACATGTCAAATGAAGAATATTTGAAAAATGTTGTTTAAGTAACTTTCAACTTTTAACATAACCGCAGCAGCGTCAGAAACAAACAGTAATACTTTGGTAGCGTCTGTGAATCCTACTTTTTTTATGGCGTCATTTACTATTGTACATATCTCTTCAGCTTTGACGGTACAGCGAAACTGAGTAGATATTAAATAGGGTTTATATGTCTTGCGGGTTCAACAATCCGACAACGACGTTCACCACACATCTACCCTTCATATCCGTAGTTTCATCTGCAGAAACCCAAATATATTTATCGGATAGTTTTGACTTTATTGTAGAAACTGTTTTGTCATATTGCCCTAGTACGTAGTAGTTTCTAATTGTGGATTCATCGGGTAAGTCTCGTCCAGTATACTTCTTGATAATTTTTTTAAAAACGGGATTAATAATTTTTGTGAAAGCTATATTAGCAGAAATAAATGTTTCACATAAATCATCAAAAAAATTCTTAGTTGACGTTCCTGATACATTTTCCATGTGTTTTTTTGTTTTTACATGATGCCGAATACATTGTTTATTACGAATAATTAAATTTCGTGAGCAGAAATTGCAAACCACTTCCCCTTTGTTAATGAACGTGAAAGTATTGCCAAACTCAGCCAGCAAACGATTCATTGCAGGATTTTAACTAAGTACAATTATCAAATAAAAAAAAAATCAACTCAAAGCATAAAAGAGAAGAACAAATTCGAAATGGAAAATTAAAACAGATATTCACACAAAATTTCAAGAAACAACACAATTGAAAGAAGCTGCGGATATTTAAACAAGTCAAGCGACTGTACTCGATCAACGCCAATGCAGGTATGTACTGGTATGTACACGTACACCACATGAGCCGAAGCCAGACCGGCTAGCCGCTCGCGTCGCCACCAGCACGTGTCGCATGCACGACACTGTAAAATATAGGTACATTTTTGTTCGGCCACTGCTTATTACGTATTCCCAGAACAATATTACACAAACTAACCCACTTATCTCACAGTAGGTACTAGACGTCCACCTAATTTGTAACAGACATCAAATCTTCGAGGTAATTCCCAAGTTTGCCAATTTTGGCAGACGTTCAAATAATCCCCATGAGAAATATCTCGCATAAAATCTTGCAATATCACGGATCTGAATCACCACTTAAACCCAATCTCAAAATAACAATTAAATAACGATAGTCCGAATAGAATTACGCATCTAAAACTTGCTCCCCAAGGGCAATACACAACGAAAATGAAAGGCGTTGGTCTATACCATGCCTCGGGTGTTAAAATGCACGAATCGAGAAACTTGCGGATTTAAACTGGAAGCATTCTCAAGGAGTTATTATACATTATACCATATACGAAGCTCTTTTTATAATCACCTTCGAACAATAAGAATCCGCTTGCCCAAAAAAACCTCGATCTCACGTACACATCCATAAGGAATACCGATTAAAATCGTGCATAACAGAACATTAAGATTAATCATCAAATTACAAACGTTTCGTTATTCCTAATAATGCAAGGGAGTGGTTTCTAGATCCAAGGCCACGAAAATATACTCCGATCGGATCTTTCATCACGATGCCTACTAAATATATGCGAGATAAACGGACAAGGTTGTTATTATCTATTTAATTATTAATCGTACACATGTGGTGTTTATAACTGGTAAATACGTCGGTAATGTTTTCGTTTTAATTCGAAAAAATGAGCCGGATAACCGTTATAATAGCAAGAGGACGTGTGCAAGGACACTGGCAGTTGCATAAGGAAATCGCGAAGAAATTTACTATGGAGATTTGAACGGTCGGTCAGGAAAGCAACTCGCTGACTCGGTTTTGTAATTAGACGTAACCTTACATGGTCGGGACATTAGATTGTCCATTGGATTACAGAGCGTGAATATGTTAACATCAATTGATGATTTGGATGGGTGCTGTATATGAGGAAGACTTTCTTGGCTTTGGTTGCTGCAACTATGCATGCTTCTTCTTGTTTCTTGTACTACTTCTCACAGAAATTCGAATAGAGGTTCAGAATCAAACTTTAACTGGTTAAGTACTGTTTGATTGAAATGCATTTTTAATTACTAAATGTCAAAATACATTTTTAACTTAGTTTTTTTATATAGTCAAAATCTGTGAACCTATTTGACATTTCTAGTTTTAATAATAGTTACACCATACGGGGTGCATTCGCAAAACGGTTTTAAAGCATTCATTAATGTTTATTATCTAGTGTTTATTACACCTATTATATTAGATATTATTTTACGTTCACAAAATATCTCATCGAAAAACGGTCTTAAAGCATCCATTAATGTTTATTATCTAGTATTTATGATACTTACTTACCTATTATATTATTATTTTAAGTTCACAAAATATCTCATATCTACCTATATTAGTGTCCCCGCAGTCCCGAAAATTGTCTCGCCTCTTAAAGCGTCCCAGATTTTGTCCGGTTTTTTGATTTCGAAATATTCTTGTAATGCCCATAATTTCAAGACAATACCCTTCAAACTATAACAAATTTAGTTAGCATAAGAAAATACTACTTTATATTCAGCCGTTGTATTTAATACCTATGGTGGGTTGTAGTAAATAGTTTATAAATTACAAACGCATCTACTCAATTTTAGAGAACAACACAAAATAATCTACTTTTTGTACTTACCTATTAATTCTAAATAGTCTGCTTTAGTTTAGGTAGTTTTGAGAAATTGATAGATCACATTATTGGTACTTTATTGGTATTTTATACGTAATATAAAACTTTGTTATAGGATGTTGAGTTCATCCGTATTCACATAAAATAAAACAATGATACTTTACTATTTCTGAATGACATCCTTGGTTTAAAATGAGAAAAAACATTTCATTGATAGAGTTTACAATTTAGTTGTTACATTTTCGTAAATGTACCTAGAATATGAAGAAACAACAAATTTTACAAGAATTTAAGAGAATAAATCCGATTATTGGTAATCATTGGAAAAATTTCCGGTCGGATCTAAATCGGACAGTTTTCTATCGGTAAAGCAAGAAATTAAATTAACGTCTTCTAATTAGCTTAAGGATGCTTTGGCACTGCATGTTCGTAAAAACTGATAATATTCTTGATTGGAACAATTGGGAGAAAAGAAAATATTTTGCAGCGTCATTTGATTACATCAAACTCCTTAAAACATGGGGAAAATCTCTTTTATCCGCTATAAATGTATGCATTTATGCGACAATTATTATCTAAATAAAAATAAGTCATAAACTTTGAGTGTAGATACCTATCAAACATTCCACTGAATTCAAAATTTTTTCTTTCATATTCGGTTTTTACATAAGCAAGGTATACGAGAATCTGTTTCGTTTTTTGCTAGGGTAGGTAGCTTTTTAGTTTCTATTATTGTAGTTTTGACATATCTATATCTATATCTACAGCTACTAAACAGTTTATCAATTGTTTTTTTATTAAGATAATAATTGTGGTATGCATATTTATTGTAAGTACCTAGTTAAAAAATAAAATGTTTTAGTTTATTTTTTCAAAAGAATTTTTTTTACCTTGCATTCCCCATTTTTTTAAATTATGAAATATAAATACCTATAGAGCATTTTAAAGAAAAAAAATAAATTAAGCATCCTAACCCACCCGCACGTATCTCATCGTCTCAACTTGGAGCATTAAAAAAAGGTTGTTACCCTAGTTTATATGCATTAAATAATTCCTTAATACCTAATGTCTGCATGACACATAATAAACTAAAACATGAGATCAAATGTTTCCAGTTGTTCTTACATCTAGAAAATAATAATTCGTAGCTCTCAATAAAATAGAATAAAACAGAAAATTTTAAAAACTTTTAGATTGAACATCCGTGTCGCATACCTTCCGACGCGTGCCGAGGTTCCTGCATAGCAGCCCAAAACAGGCTGTGGAAATGTCACTAACTAATAATGACTAACGAGATTTGTCTGGAATAGTCTTGAGGAATATGAAGAATTGACCTGTATGTGAAAGTCAGATTTTACTTCGTTGTGTACTTTTTGAGTTACATTGTCAGGAAACCAAAAGAAATACATACAATCTTCTTTCCGGCAGTGTACAGACATGGCAGGGCGACTGTGAACTATAGTAATGTATTCGACATTTAAAACTTCTTAAAAGGCGTATGTAACTATGTGGGAAATCGTTATACTAATCCATAATAATCCACTGATCATTATTAAACTATTAAGACTAATTTTTAGTAAGTTTAATTTCGATTTAATTGTATTACTGGCTTAGTTACCGTATATAGTATTGCTACGTATCTAAAACCTTTAAATTCCTATACGCAATAGCCAATATCTCTTATTTTATGGTCATGAATGTTATGACAGTTATTGCAGAATAGGCTCCAGATTCAGAGTTATTGTACATACCATAATAAATTGGACCTGAAATGTTGACAAAAGTATTTAGCTAGAGAATGTTTGTTAAAACTAACAAAAAAAAATTACAACGTAATTAAAAATAGTGACAGAAATGTTGACCATAGGTCATACCTGTAAACTTGTAAAAAATCTAATATCACAGTTGGAACATAAACCTCCATGTCTTTGTCCTGATATCCGCGTCATGGCGTTCTGGATAACTTCTGGCCGTATTGCTTTTACCTATGTCAAGGCAACTGTTTCAAGGTTATATATTGCCACTTGAAGGATACGCACAGTGCTCTTGCTTGATCAAAGTAAAGATTAATTAAAAACTAAATTAGGTATTAATAGATTAAGCCCACGAATGTGTTTTAGTACCTATATTGACGAATAATTTATTTCTCAAATGCGGAATGAAGCTTAAACTTCAGATTCCTAAACGGTACAGTTTAATTAACCCATGTGAATACATACAATGTCTACAGTTTCGTTAAGTTTTTGTTCGTACATACACAGACATATACGTACATACACAGAAAGAATTGGTAGATTACTGAAGAAATCGGGTATCACGATAAGGTGCAGAGCACCAGCTAAGGTAAAGGAACAAGATAACATGTGTGAGTGTGGAACATGCTATGTAGCGGCAGCTCCAGATGTGTGCAGTGAGGTGTAAATTTAGGTATATAAGGGAGATTTCTTTGGTAGGTTTCAGTATTCAGTTAGCTCTGAAGAAGCGAGCAACATGGTTCGTGAAACGTCAGCATTTACAAATCTTGACACACGGCATAACCCGGAAGCAGTTTATTTTTTATATGATTCCGACCGTGAAAGCCTACGTACTTATTTCGTACATAAACTTAGCAATCCGAAAAGTAACCAAAAGATTTCATCATCTCGCATTGAACCAAAACGTTGAACAAATCGCATCGTTTATACTTTTTGATGCCTTAAAGAATATTAACGCAACGTCACTGAATGCTGTAAGATAGATTCTACGATAACTATGAACTATGAAGATAAACACAAATGACAACTCTGTGAGAGGTATTTTCTTACTTACTGCTTTATTGCTTTAAAGTTCAATTCAAGCTTTAATCTTTCATTCAAAGATACTCAGAGGATATTATTAGAGAATGGGTAATATGAATAACAATGAGTATATGCTCAATATTTTGATGTAAATACGCCAACTCATGGAAATAAAAGTCTAGGCAGGTGCGCACGGTGAGCAAGTACTTCTTAATGTATTCTTTGTGACTACACACTCTATTTAGTATAAACAAAACAAAGTTCATGCCTCAATCACCAGAGTTTCTACTCGATATATTTGAAATCTTACGTAGCTGTCATGGCAGAGTTACTGTTTAATTTTTGTTACGTAAAATATTATAAAGAATAAGTGCCCGAGACTATTCAGTTTTCTATACACACAAAGAAATGGTTGTCTAATGTTAAGAAAATGAGATTCTTAACATAATTTGTTTGTTTTAAAACAACAGATTCTTGTAATAAGAATATTTATTTAATATAAAACAACATAATATATTTATTTGCTTTAATTTAATGTATAGCTTTTTTGATTTCATACTACTATATATTTGCTTTAAGAAAACGATTGTTTTGATTTAAGACAGTCGTTGTTTTGAAAATAATGTGAACGGGGCCGATAGATGGTGCCTTAGTTTCTCGTCTTAAGAGAGGTCTCCTAGACCTAGAGGGTATATAACCGCATACATGTCTATGCAGCATCAGTGATTGTGCTATTATGCCGTCAATGTACCTTACGTAGAAATGTCCAAGAGCTCTAGGAAAAGCTATGGAAAACGGACTAAGAAGGTACACCAGGTACCTTCTCCAGTTGGTAAATAACAATATTCTTTTGAGGTCGTAATGGCATTCCAAGTAAAATAATATTGTTTTCATAATAACATGGTTCATAGATTCATATTTGAAAGAAGTAGGTAAATATTTAATCCAAGTATGCGAGCTGATTAATCTAACTACCCAACCTTTTAATATAAAAGAACAAATTCTTAAATCAAAATAGTATTGAATCCATTTAAAATTGTACAATCTTAAAGTAAGACAACCGTCAAAACATCGGTTTTTTTCAATGAATTGATAAATTTTCTTGCTAATATATATGTAAATATAAAATAACCGTTGATTGGATTAACAAACGTTGCTTTGAATTGAGACCACGTTTCGTTGTCTGTACTTACTTAATTTTACAAAAATAGCATTATTATTTAGGCGTTGTAACGACAATGTTTATTGTGACATAAATCAAAAACTCCCTAGTAAACTAATTACTTCACAAAAAATCATTAACAGAAAGTACTTGAAATACATTTTAAAATTTGGCTGTTATTCTAGTTCTCAACTTAATTATTATTAGATTTGGTAGGTGTTCCTAAAAGCCCTCCCTGCTATTCCATGAAGGTCCTACACTGTATTATAGTTCCTGAGATACACGTAGCCTTCCATAAAGCCCCATTTAAAAAAAAAACATGGGGTTTAAGTCGGTTTATCTGGCGGGCCACCTAATGGCAGTTTTTGTGATAATTTCATAAATGTGTTATACATGTCGCATTTCTACCTCTTTTTTTGTTGTTTGGAGAGAGATTTTGGAAATAACAGGTGGCGCTTTATCAAATTGATAAAATAAGAGTGCTTTCAAGATATGTGAACAGATATTAAGCTTTGAACTTGAAAATTATGATAGATTGTCTCCTCCGATAGATTGTTTGTGCTGAATACGAATCTCCTCTAAACAAATGGCCAAGTTCTTGTTTATTTTGTTTCTGAAAGTGCGTACACTAGTACCAAGAAACTCCGTCCGTGTTTCAAGCTCAGTTAACATTCTCTAAAAATAAACTCGTACTCTATGCTCATGCTCATGAGTCGGAGAATAAACTTAGTCTTATTCAAATCAAACATCTTTTTTTTTGATAAACCAAATGACGTAAAGCAAATATAACCATCGGTATTTTGAAGAAAACTAAGAATCATTAGTCCACTTTACACATGGAAGATGTATGATTCATGTCACAACAATTTATAACTTCTATCCATGGATTTTTATATATAAAGAATGTCTCATACCAGGTACTTACTAATACCATATCCGGCTCGTAAGACCAATGCAAGATGTAGACCTAGCTCCAGATACAATTATATATATTTTTTTGGTATTCCAGTCACAATAGACGGCACATATAATGGGACCTAAACCTTTCAGCCGTTGCGAAAACTCCATAAATATGTTGTTCAGTATCGCTCCGCATTTATCTGCCGTTTGCGCAAAATTCAATAATTGCCTCTCTAACGAGCGAACAAACCGATTAAAACCCAATAAAAATCGACCATCGGCTTCACAATATATACAATATTATCAAGAACGTAATTCCAATCGCCCGGTTTCATAACACCCATAGGAGGAAATTATACACTGAACGCGGAACAATTGTCTCCAGTACTCACAATCTTCAAGTAAAATGCTCAACTCAATTCACTTCCATTCAATTTTGCAATCTAAATCTTTCGCGTGTCATTACATAACACCGTCTCCAATTTCCCTACAATCACTAAAGTGTCACATCACCCGAAGCCAAAACCAACAATAATAACCACTGAACAAAAAAAGAGAAATTAAAAAAAAATCGGGTTAAACAAAACTGGTCCGAAGACATACCCTGCGGTACTCCGGATTACCGACGACGTATCGCGTGTCGTAACTTATGCGGTTCGCTTTTCGGTCGATAGGGGTCGCCATGGTTCAATGGGCGTTAACTGAAGCGGAAAGTGCGACGGCGTTTGCAGAAATGAAAGTTGCGGAAAATTGATATGTGAGTTTCTGTTTTTGTCTAGTGGGCCGATCACGATCCGTTGCGTTGTTACGATTCAAAATCTGTTGTTTCTCAACGGCACGCCCGAACAGCCGTCCTACTACGACTAGAAAAATTGCGTGGGATATATTTGTATTTGTTGTGTGGAGTACATTATGACTCGGTTGTACGACCTTTCAATTGAAGCTGCTTTATATGGGTTTCCTTGGGAATAGTTTTGCTGTAATCAATCGAGATCCCACGTATTGCGGATGTATGTGTTATAAATAAAATTGGACTTTAAGCTTGATCCCTGTTTGCTGACTTCGCTGAAGAAGTTAAGTTGAGAAGACAGTCACAAGCTGGTTCATTTGAAATAATTATATGAAATAATATGGAGCAACTGAAACGCGTACTTTTTTGTGAAAACATATCTTGACCTTTTCAAGGTCATACTTTGAAATCAATACAAGTTCTCCGGCTACATGTTTACTGGTATTTTGTTCATATAATGTGATTCTATACCATCCCTTAAAATCATCTGTGTGAAATTATACAGTGTCATTTTCTCTAACAATTTCAAATGTGTTTAAATCCACAAAGATAGGAATTAATCGTTGCTTCCAATTCTCTTTAAGTATCTTCAATGACGCAAAATAACAAAAGATTTATGCAAAACTTATTTGATTTTAAAAGAGCAATCCAATGTTACCTCACATGACAGACTGCCTGTTTCTATGGTTGGTATCAATATCATCCATTTTTCTAACTCTGTTCAATGATGTTAAATAAAAATAGTCTAAAAGGAATTATTTGGTTATAAGAGACATATCATATGATGCCTCACACGACTTAGTTTCCCAAAGATGTTTAAACAGTTCGTACCATTATAACCAACTTCCAGTTCCAAAAGTTGATGATACTCATTTTCGCCTCTGGAAACCTGTGAAGTTTTGTATAAAAGAATCTCGGTGCTCCCGTACACAGATAAAAAATTTTATTTAATTCAAATAAATAAATAAATACGCATTGACTCAAAGAAATCTGGTGTTTCAATAGGCAAAGAAATATTTCTTTGCAGATAAAAATGCATTTTTTTAAAAAGTATTTGTTTGGTAGAAAGAACGTTTATTTGTGTCAAACAACTTATGTTTTCAGTCAAAAATTTACAATTTGTATATTATAACGAACGAGATTTATTTAATTCAAATAATTATGATGGTGTTGTGTGAAACAATAAAAATAATAAGTTTTTAAATTATCGAAATTGTTGGATGATTTAAAATGGGATATTTTAAGGTTGCGATAAATGGTTCGTTGATTAAATAATATTATAATTCTGAAAAACAAGAATTCTTTTCTATCTGTGTAGTTTCAATGATATTTGACCGTATTAACCCAAATGGCTTTACTCAAAAATTGGGGACAAAATCTTGACCAAAAATGCATAGTGATGACAATTTTTAAACATTTTTAGCAATTGATTAGAAAGAAATATCTCAATATAAAGTAAAGTTTAACTGTACTTTTAAGAGGAATCTTTGTCAGTGTTTCCATTCGCATTTAAAGCTCTGCAATGATTTCTTGGCAGTGACATTGCCGTTAAGTTGAACTGTAAAGACATTATAATAAAAAGGACTAAATGTGCCTTGTTGTTTTAAAAGATCCACCTCAAAACAAGTAAACAGAATGATGTAATTGTATTTGTGCAGATTTCCAAAAAACATTTTGTTGTAGTGTACCTTGATTAAAAATCGTAGTTGGGTTTTTGTTGTTTTATTTTAAAATCTTGCGGTTACATGTTTCGAAAATGCATCCTCATCTTCAGACCGTGCTACGGAGATAAATACGTGTTAAAATCAAAATTATTATAAACACATATTATACAGGGTCTCCCACGACGAGCTGCCATTAGAAGTATATGGAGAACCAAATGAAATGAGAGATTGAAAATTTGTCGACTTATGTTGCTGGACACGATCGTCTCAACTAAAATATTTTGAGTTTTCGGTTACTTCCGGTTACACCGGAAATGTTGTCAACTTTTATATTTCAAATGGAACACCCTATATTTTATCGCTTTTTTGAAATCTTCGTTAAATTTTAGATCAATTTTATGTTACATTCCGTATACCTATCATGTGTCATATTTGAGATATTCATTTTTTTCATTAAGAAATGACAGCTGCACGGTTACTTTCAACTACCTATAAATTATCCCCTGTGACCGTTGGAAAAAAGTTATCCGGCAAAACTGTTGTGAAGGTAACGTATTATCGACACGCCGCCGCCGGTAGAATTTTTCTAAAAGTTATACAGGGTATTCAAATTATAAGATCAAAGTTGAATTCGAGAAAAGTACTAAAAGTCGATTTTTTTCAAATGGCAACCCTAACATATGCATACATTTCTCAATTATATGGAACATTTTAGATCAACTTTGTGTACCTAAAACGTACTTGTACCTGCTGAAATCGATTTTTCGAAGTCCACAAATTTTTCAATCTCTCATTTCATTTGGTTCTCCATATACTTGTAATAGCAGCTCGTTGTGGGAGACCCTGTATACATTTCACTTAGAATTAGACACACAAATAAAATATAAATTTCAACGGCTTAACTTCAAAATAAAATGAGGGTGCATCCTCGAAACTGCAAGATTTTAAAATAAAACAACAAAAACCCAACCACGATTTTTAATCAAGGTACATTCAATACAAGTAAACAAAACTTCACATGTCATCCAAACAAACAATGTTAATCAACAAAAAGAAACTTGAAATGTTTATACAAAAATATAAATAAGAAAATCCTACCAAACTGGGAAACAACACAATATAGGTGGCATTTAAAAAAAATTTCTTGATGACGCCATTACTCTCTTACCCTTTTAGATTTTTGCTGTGTAGCAAATATTAACAACATTTGTATAATTTTTTTCCGTTTTACATTGTTTAATACGTAGTTATTTATTTTTTTCGTATTTTAAATGGCTGTAACTTTTTAATGAAGTGAACAAACAAGTCCAACAGCGAAAACGACGAATTAATGTCAAAAGGGGCGTAGCTAAAAATTTAAAAATAACGAATGGAGAATATTGAACGTAATGGACGAAAAAGGAAAAATCATATAGAGCGAAACGGATAAAAATACATTTAATACTATATTGATAATTAACAACAACAAACTCAACGAAATGAATAAAATGGATAACAGTGACTTAAAGGACATAACAAAAACACAAAATGGATAAATGAAGCTAAATAGACGAACAGAACAAAAGTATAATGAATAAAAGGACAAAACTACAAAAGGACAAAAAGGATAAACAAGAAGATAATGACGAAATCCAGAAAAGGGTATGTGCTTTGGATGTTGGCCCCATGCGTTGAGTGTGCTTATGAGTAACAACATTGATGGACATCATAGCATCATTTTATGGTGCAGGAAGAAATAGTATAGTTAAAATATTTGGCAATCATGTATATTATACCACGAGTGGTTAGTGAAACTTTAAATAAAGCACAAGAAATCCAATTGTAGTTGAAGATCAAACGTCGAAAGTAAAGAAAGAAATTCTTTTTCTTTTATTTTCAGTAAAGTATCAGCAAATTATGAGTTTATAAAAAGTATTACCACAATTAGACACAGTAGCCAGTAGACACCACAATTTTGTTAACACTTTCACTAAAGTTTGGTCCATAGATAGAAATAAAATATCAAAGAACTTATAAAAAATTAAGTTTAAAATAAACATAAATAAAATCGAATGAATAAAAAATGACAGTCCCACTATTAACCTAAATTAAGAAAGTACTTTGCTGAATTTGTAACATTTCAAAGTAAGATGTGACATCTTTCAACGACGATAAAGCTATTATCCACTCAATTTTAGTGCTTTCAAATAATCCTTTAACAAACATCACCATTGACGCACAATAACAATCCTGATAATACCGCCTCTTAAGTTGTACCAACAGAATCTTGCATCAGCCGAAAATTTTGCAACGGACACAACAACTGAATAGCTCCCGTTTAGCAAAGTTTTCGTCACGCGACTAACAAAGTGGTCCTTTAGAAGGCATAATTACGACTTCACAAAAGACTATGCCCGCAATTTGAATAGCGTCACTTGCAAGCAAGATTTCACTGTCGTCAGTGGGATTATAATGGCACTTGCCCCGTAAAGGCGAAAAAATAATAATTATCGACGAAACTGGGGCTAGGAAATTCGAGTATTCGTGAGAACATGTGCCTATTGCGAGGCATTGTTCAACCTCTATCGAACTACTGACCTTTCTTCTGTGGCCGACTGTTGCTGCAACTGACTTCTTATTGCATAATCGAGTAATCCGGTACAACGCATATACTGAGGCCTAAGTATGTACTATGTAGTCCCTCGTGTATTAAATGTTGTTTTTTTAGCAGCGACCTCTCGCGGTCTGGATCGAGTTTCATTGGAAACTGATCGTGTGAATATTGGATTCTTTCGAACTGAATGACTGAAATATCATACTTGAAACCACAATAGAGAAATTCTGATATTTAAAATGTTCATGAAAATCTCATATCATGATGATGATATCATAATAAAATTGTATAAGTAAGCATAACAATTTAAAATCAGTAACAGTTTTTCAATTCTATTTTATTATATTCCTATATAGAAGGTGATTGATGTAATGATAAACATAGCTTTTAAAGAACACAATTGAGTATTTTAAAGTTATTTATCAATTTACCACCACATATTAATAAGTGCAACATATTTGCAGACATAGACAATTTGCAATACCAGAAAACTGGCATATGTGTTTTACGACAGAATCTTTAAATGATCGGCAGAGTTTCTGTTTTATCTGCAAAACCCGCAAATAAATAGCACATTATGCGATTGGCTAATGTGCTAATTTTACGTCTTACAAGCCGTTAAAAAGAGAATTAAATCTCTGGAATATGCAAATGATAGAAATGATGTTGCAATTTTAAAGATACAAGTACAGCCACAATTTCACTGAGGCAATTGACCAGTAATACTCCATCAAAAAAAGGAAATCAGTACATACGTGTTGCCGACTATTACTTCAGTGAAATCGCGAGTTAATAAAATGTTTAATGAGGAATCTAAACTGCTTTTATGCAAGTTGAGGACTTAATTGATAATGTACAGTTTGTGCTAATGAAAAATACAAATAGCTAAAGAAAAACGAAACTGATTTGATCGTACTGCCTAAGAATATTCTAGTAAAAATACCGGAATTAAAGTTGCAAATAATAGAAACAGAATGGCTTTAATTACTTACATAAAAAAATCATCAACAAAAATGTCATACATTATTTATTAAATAAATATGTTATACTGCATGGATTATTATTGAACGTCAACGGAACAATGCACATGCTTGACCAGCATTAAAAATATACAAAAAGTTTTCTACCATTTTGCCTATTCCTAGTGGTAACATAAATAAAAATAATCGTAATTTACATGTACTGAGAATTTGTTCTTGAAAACAGAATATTTTCTTGTAAACAAACGTTTGAAATAAATATCTAAATTTTACACTAAAAAATTATTAACAGTAATAATTGAATCGGTGAGTGGAAGAACAGAATAAGTCCAAATCCGGCGGTTGTGGCAAACTAAAAAAAAACTGTATAATTCGGCAGCTGTGTATTTTACAAATTTGGTAAGCACAGAAAAGTTGTACTAAATTTCATTTGAAGTTGTACTGGAAGTAAATTTTGGTTCAAAATGCAATAATAAATAAGCAATTAGATAAAACATCGGCTGCTTGTTCTGTTCTTCCAGTCAACGACGTGCTTATGGATAATAATCGCTTATTTGTTAAAAAAAGTATGCTATTAGCACAAGTGGTAAATAAAAATGCATAAGGACGAAAAGAACAACAAGTTTAATATTAGAAACAAAATTAAAACAAACAAAAAAAACAAAAAACAACATTATTAAACTTGTCATTAGTCTTCATCATGATTTGATGTTTCCCAAGAATATAGATATGGTAAAAAAAATCAAGATCTTCTCCTAAATAGTGTATCAATTTTCTTAAGTTAGCATTCTTTAGGTAGTTAATAGGTATTGGGTTTTTGTATGCTGAGTGTGGCACGATTTGTAGTTTCTTTTGATAGTTTGAAAGAATGGGTGGTGTAGCCATCTATACAGTAGCGCGTAAAGTATGGAAACATGACAAAATCTCAAGAACGGTTTGCTATTTTAAAAAATCCTCGAACACGTTGATTTATAATGATCAAAATACACCTTATGATATCAAATCAATTTTTTAATTGTTTTTAACAGATGACGTCATCGACATTTTTTTAAAAGACAACCCTATATTTTTTTAATGAATTTGATTAACCTTTTGATTGTCTTAGTGGTAGCATAATATCTTTATGGCCTTACATAAAAAAAATTCGATTATGAGACAATTAAAGGTTATGAAGTAAAAGTGACAAGTGGTCAAAAAGTGGACAAATCTCCGGAACGGCTCGACCGAATTTAACGAAATTTTGGAATAATGCTTTTTGCAACCATGTGAAGTCACTGGCGTTACTATCGTTGCTGCAACGTTTACAGTTTCTGAGATATAACCTCAAACTTTTGAATTTGAAATGGAACACGTGTATATTTTGACATTTTTTCTTACAGTCTTCATTCTTATATTAAAAATATGTAGAAATTAACAAAAACCTTTATCACTTAAAATTAAAAAAGAAAAAATTGATAACAAAACATTATTACATTTTCTACTGCAACAACTAGTTGGTTTATGAGGATTCTCAACCATTGACGAGAACACATTGTTTTAAATTTGATCGATTTATTTTTTGTTGTTGCTATTTTTTGTTATCAATTTTTTCTTTGTTAATTTTCAGACCTAAGTAATAAAGGTTTTTGTTAATTTCTAGATATTTTTGATATAATACTGTAACAAGCGTAGTAACATCGAATAGGCAACTGTGACAGAAAATGTCAAAATATACACGTGTTCTATTTCAAATTCAAAAGTTTGAGGTTATATCTCAGAAACTGTAAACGTTGCATCAACGATAATAACGCCAGTGACTTCACATGATTGCAAAATATTTAATTCCAAAATTTCGTTAAATTCAGTCGAGCCGTTCCGGAGATTTTGTCACTTTTATTTCATAACCTTCAATTGGCTTTTTCTTGAAAATTTTCGTAAAGCCATAAAAATATTATGCTATCATTAAGAAAATTTAAAGATCTGTCAAATTCATTAAAAAATACAGGGTTGTCATTTAAAAAAAAATGTCTATGACATTTGTTAAAAACAACCGCGCTCCATGCTGAGTGGAAAAAACAGAGTATGTCCTGAACTTATTCTGTTCTTCCAGTCATTGCGTGAAGTACGGTGCTTCTACAGCAGTACTGGTAATATATATGATCATTTTTTTAAATATTTTTGATAAGATCGAGAAATTTTATACAAAATGGCTATCTTAGTTTAAAATGTCAAATTTTGGACTTATTCTGCTCTTCCACTCACCGATTCAATTATAATAATAATACTAACATTTCATGTGTATTTTGTGTACCAACCACAGGTTTGAATTGTCAAACCTAAAACGTGTCGATCTGTGTCCAATTTCTCTGGAAGAAGTTCTTTTCGTTGTCTTGAGGTTATGCGTACTTCGGGTTTGCTCTATTTGTTCTATCATTTTTTGTTTGCCCTATTGGTCACGGTATTGAAAGCAATTCTTGTTTGTTCTTTTCAATTTAGATGCTTTTCAATTTAGTTATATTTATCAATTGTGTATTTGGTTAATGATACGATTTATGTATAGGTCGTTGTTTAGTTGTTTTTATTTGGTTCTGAAATCTCAAAAGATAACGATGAGTAGCCAAGAAAATACAGTTTTTGCGCGGCTGAAGGGACAACTTAGAAAAGTATCATTACCTATTTTGCAATCAATTACACTGCTTATTACGATAGATGTATTATCTACCTGTTGGTTTTGATAACAACTGTATAAAAAAATCTGATGTGGCCAGGCACATGACTTTATCATACTATATATAAAATTAATAGTTTAGCTGCATGAGATTCTATTTGATCGAGATCGGCTATGTCTGCATTAAAATAAAACTAGTAGAACTAGACAGATATCTCGATTAAAGCTGCGTTCGGATATTGTACTCCGTTGACACGGGGTACACCGTCCAAATGACACTTACGTGTTATTGGGTGTAAAAAGTGTAACGGTGTTCAATATCAGAACGCAGCCTATATTGACAGTAGTATTTTCAAAACATTAGCGTTTGACACTAGCTACTGTCATTAGAATCAAAAAATCTGACATATCCTGGCTACTAGTTTTAATGCAGTACGACCGATCTCGATGAGATAGAATTTGCTCATGCAGCTAAACTATAAATTCTACCAAAAAATGTCATATACATAAATTATAGAAAATTTTTTCTCCTTTAATTTATTTTTTAACTATTTTGACGACATTACACAAATAGCGGCTCATTTGCAAAATCTTCGAAAAATGCTAAGAGTAAACCACCAGTTCCTTTGGACCCTTTTTAACAGAAAGCTTTTCAGCTCTAAGTTTGGTTATGAAACTTCTAAATATGAAGTTTCGTCCCGATATCTTTAGTAGTTTCTCCGGAATCGTCGCCACAAAAACGGGTACACACACACACACACACACACACACACACACACACACACACACACACACACACACACACACACACACACACACACACAGACATATTTTTGTACCTGGGTCAAAAATGTTCAGGGGACCCAAAAAGACATATTTCCGCTAAAATCTCAAAAATTTTTTTTGGCACGATTACAATACTTTACATACTGCGTATGTAAAGTCTATCGTAGTAAAAACATTCCAACATCATTGTTATCTTTCTCTTTTTCAACCAAGTCAATTACTTATTTCAAAGATGACAGAGGCTTCCGTTTTCCTACAGTTATTTCATCGTATTTTTGGTATGTTTTAACTTACAACCTTTAAGTTAAAAATCAGCCAACTGCAATCAGCAAAAAATAGCAAATTATTTTGTTTTGCTTTTGACGAGTTTTAAGGCGTTCCTTTCAGACTCATTTCAAACCCTGAATCAATTTACAATTTGGCTAACCTCTAAATCCTGAGTAATTCACTCGAAATGGGGTTAAGTGAAACAATATTTTACATATCGGACATACTGGTCGGATATGTGTATCGGACAGTTTTCATAACAACAAGAAAATCAGTCCGAATTAGCGTAAAGCAAAAACAAATATTTTCACCACTGAAAATTAAAATTTGGTATAGTGATAAACCGAAGATAGTAAAGGTTAAAAACAAAATTTGAACATGTAACATAAATTACAACAAAAGCATCATAAGATGAAGTCTAATATTTACTTCACATTATTTTTCTTTTGTTTCAGTTATAACTATAATAGCTTATCTTATGTAAGAAATACACTAAAGAGGCAATATTTTATAATAATAAAGAAATAAAGTAATCTAGTTCCTACAGTTACGTACAGGTAATTAAACCTTAAAAAAGTGGTGAAAGTTAATATTTTCTGTTTCAAAATCTCAATAAATCAAGTTAAGATATTAATTACTCTTATATATGTTATAAAACAGATCAAGACAAAGTATTAATGAACTGTTTTAATATTATGCGTTTTATAACTAAAACCACGATTGTTTGTTCATGTTATGGACAATCTATCGTAATCTGTTACTCAATTATCACAAACCAGAATCCTTCAGGATTCGTATCGATTTCTATATAGATCCATTCGTTACACACTTGGTCAACTTATTTCAATACGCTCGCACCGATTTAGTAGCAAATAGTTCATGCTTTCACTTCACTTTTCTCGAACCAAAAACGAACCGTACAAGTTACAAATTCAGCAGTACACACATTAGCATACAAAAGTTAATAATTAACATTTATTTCGCTACCTTACACTTTCACCTTTCCCGGTACGGCTTTTCAACTGATTTTCACAATGGACATATTGTATTTTCCAGTGGAATTCCCATGACAACTTTACACAATTTAGAAAATAAAAATAATAAGAAACCATTGTTAGTGTACTAACGTTCCTTTTAACTAAGTATTTCTAATCTCCATTGTGTATAATATTAAGTACTGTTATTTGCTTGAGATATTTTCTACGCAATATATTAGAGAGGAATGTTTATTTATAAAATAGTTTTGTGGTGATTTGTGAGGTTATAATTAATGTGGCGGAGCACAATTGCTCGAGTTGAGCAATATCTTCGGTTGTTATGCAAAATTCCAATTGTGCATGAATCATTTGAAGCGGAAATAATCGAATACACTTGATATTGTTCGCCGTTATTAGGTTTCTCCATAGCGGAATATGTATTCCATTATTATCGATACAGAATCCGATTTATGCATCTAATTGCGACATCTAGCGGTCTGAATGGACAACTAAACGCCTCGTTACACGTTGCGAGATTGTTTGACATCGTATGGAATATAATATCAACCTCATTGTTTGAAATTACCTTGGTAAATAGTTTCGTAGTAGGCAAGAAATTCTAGAACTCTTTAGGTGAAATGTTAACATCAAATTCGTTGCTGTTTCTCAAGCGAATCATTTGCACAAGAGTCGGTAGTAATTCGTTTTGGATGGGTTTGTGGAATTATACGTTTCGTAAAACCACAGGTGGCTATGAAAGATAAAATCATCGGTGATTATATTTTGAGATATGGGATAAAATAAGTAACCTCGCAAAACTGGTCCTTCGCTTCGGATCATGTTTGTTTGTACCAGTAGCCTACTTTCAAGAGGGCTTGTAATTTTATAAAAACAAAAACAAGGTTATTAATTATCTTGTCCAGTTATTATCACAATAGCTGAAAGAACTATTTTAAAATATCGTATTAATATTAAAATTGAGATAACTTAAGAAGATAACTTGAATTAGTATTCAGGGTTTAATAACAAAACTTAGTTGCATCTTATAATAACTAGTACAAATAAATTACAAAAGGACACTAATTTATCAATCGTTATAAACTTAAAATAAAAACTGCAATTGAAACTGTTAAACAACAATATTTTAATTAGTTTACTGTTTACTGTTTGAAATTAAGAAAACATGGAAATATAAACAGTAAAATATACTACTATATCAAACTATGTAAAAATGAAGAAACAACAGGATCAATACCATTACAACGATAAAAAAGATCTGATGTGGCCAGGCACATGACTTTATCATACTATTATATATAAAATTATAGTTTAGCTGCATGAGATTCTATTTGATCGAGATAGGCCATGTCTGCCTTAAAATAAAACTAGTAGAACTAGACAGATATGTCGATTAAAGCTGCGTTCGGATATTGTACTTCGTTGATACCGTGTACACTGTACACCGTCCAAATGACACTTACGTGCTATTGGGTGTAAAAAGTGTAACGATGTACAATATCCGAACGCAGCTTATATTGACAGTAGGTATTGTCAAAACATTAGCGTTTGACACTACCTACTGTCATTAGAATCAAAATATCTGACATATCCTAGCTACAAGCTTTAAAGCAGTACGACCGATCTCGATGAAATAGAATTTGCTCATGCAGCTAATCTATTGATTGTACAAAAAAATGTCATAGTCATAAATTATTAAGAATTTCCTCTACTTTAATTTATTTTTTAACTATTTCGACGAAATTCCAGAAATGGCGGCTTATTTGCAAAATCTTTCAAAAATGCTAAGACTGAACCTCCAGTTCCTTTGGACCATTTTCAACAGAAAGCTTTTTAGCTCTAAGTTTGGTTATGAAACTTTTAAATATGAAGTTTCGTCCCGATACCTCTAATAGTTTTTCCGGAATTGTCGCCACAAAAACGGGTACACACACACACACACAGACATTTTTTTGTACCTTAGTCAAAAATGTTCAGGGGACCCAAAAAGACATATTTCCGCTAAAATCTCAAAATTTTTTTTGGCCCGATTACAATACCTTACATACTGCGTATGATGATTAAACAAAATGAAGATAAGTTGATGACATGTAAAACTATGAAAGTGAATGAAAACCAAATAATTCCAATTTTTACTCAGTATGGAGACATTTACTGTCTGGAAAAATGGTTTTGCGAAAAGAAGTGTATATTTTGTCCATTTGACTCCATTTGACTTTCTTCAAGAAAAATATCTTCAAGTGAGGTGTTAATATCTGCTAAGAATAACCGTTTGGATTGTCAGAATTCTATCTTTATAATTATATTTTCTCGCTAATTAATTAATTTGTTGAGTGGTGATTATGACAGATTATGATCAAATAAAATTTTAATAGTACACTGTTATTCGATGTTAATAGTCTGATGTAATAGTCAATTTCGACATTTTGTATGGTCACATTGTACAGGTTTCCTTTTTGATTATCGATATGAATAGCTATCCTAGCAAAAGCATGGAATAAAAGTTTTAAGTTTTATGTAAATTGATACTTAAATGACGTGTTATGTTCAGTTTCTATTATAAACCGGTGTTAAAATATTCAGTATTGTCTGCACTCAATACTACATGTTCACTGAACAGTCACTTCACTCGTTCAGTGTTAAACAAATAATCAAAACAAATTTTATATGCGAATCACAAATTTAAAAAATAAAATTGGTTTTAACATTTTACATAACTTGCTAGAAAATTTAACTCAATGACAAACCATGATAAAAACGGAAAACGATATTTGTTTTGTATTTAGAAATAGGATCACCATTTCTCTGTTCTCTGTTCCTTTTTTCTAAATCAACATGATCAGTTGTCTTCATTTGTTGTTATTGTAAGTTTCAGTACAGCTAGTTAGAAAACACTTTCAGTTGCTTCGATTTTTAATAAACGATACACCAAAAAGATAAACCACTCCAAACTCCAGAAAGATGAACCAGTAGTTAATTCAGTAGTTAATTCTTTCCAACGGGAAATGACACAATTCCGGAAAAATAATACTTTGAAAGTTTTCGCATTAAATCCGAAATTTGACGATCAAAAGAGAAGCAATAAAGCATATTGGCTATAAAACCTTATGAACGTACCTTGAGGAACCCCAAATTTCCCAGCTAATAATTAGGTTAATCCTACATCTAGAATTATATTTGGAAACTTACCGAGCTTTGCCACCTCATATTTGCGAATTTGTTATCCAACGAGTCACCAGAGTCACTAAATTAGCGAAAAATCACTACTCTAACAGTTCTTCGCCGATGGCGAAATTATTTCTGTGCAGCCAAGCCATTCACCACTATTTATAAGCTACGTTCTTGTTTGTGATCACCATCAAGAGTAGGGAGCTTGCAAGAGCTCGACGTGCACGTGAAGAATTGATAGTCCAAGAGCTACGCACTTAAGATTTGTTAAGCTTTTGGTAAATTTTGCGTAAAAAACAAGAAAGATATTTCCATTTTATTGTACAATCAAACTTAGCATTCATGATGCATTTTGGATCGCTTTTACTTTTATTTGACAACACTTGCGAAATGGTGAATGAATTTCTTTCTTTCATTGTCAATTGTTATACGTAAACACGTAGAGAGTTTTTAGGTGAAAATATGTCAAGATCATACGGTGGATGTACCTACAACTACTGTATAAGAATTTCTTGCCATTTCTATGTGCAGAGAAATTGCGTCGGTTTGTTCGAAAATGAAAGTAAATCGCATTTAGTGCTAATGGTATAAATTTTACGGCAGCGTCTATTGTGCTGTTCCAAGATTAATTAAATTAAATTACTGTGTGTTGGATTCGACCGGCTGCGGCTGGTCCAAACTTTTCCACTATTGTGAAGAGTTTATATTTTTTTTTCAAATTTCGTAGAATATTGCTGCCATATTACTTTCGGGTCTGAATTTAAATTAGGTATTTTTGAAAGGATTTGGTCTTGAGAGATGTTTGTTAGCTATTGTTGATTGTTGAAATGATTACTTCAACTATTTCTTAGAAAATTTTCGATTTCTATCTGTAATATTCCGGTGTTTAATTTCGTATTCAATAGTGTTATTTGTCGATTTGTAAGCAATAAAAGAAGCTTTAGTTCTTATTTTCTGTCGCATATTCATCTTAGAGATATGCATTGAGAACGTCGGTATTGTTGGTAGCGAGGAATTGGAGCGGTAATTTGAGGTGGTTAGTTAAAATTGCTGAATTTATAATTGTTTTAGTGTTTCTTATTTTGCCTATTTTTGATGATTAGTACCTTTTGTCTAACTTATGAATTAAAGAAAATATTCGTGTCATTCAATCAACGTTGTATTCAATTAATGTAATATGTTGGTCAGATGCTGAGTATAGAGTGGGAGAAAACAATTCGACCAAAGCGCTCCCAGTGGAGAAACATAGAAATAAAATCAAACCAAAGATACTGTATGTGGTTATCCGCAGCATTCAAAATTTAATTATTGATGGTCCAACTAAGTTTGATAAAAAAAGGTCACCTTTTCTTGGTGTGCAACAAAACTATAACTTCTTCTCAACATGTTTATTTAATATAATTATTTAGGCTACTTTGTACTACGGTATACATTTTTGAGGGAAAGAGATCTTGTCATTTAGAACCTATTTAACCAAATATGCCATTACACAAGAACACAAGAAATACTTTGTGTAATGGTATATTTGGTTAAATAATTTCTGATGTCGAGCTTGACAATTTTGTATGCAATTTCTTTCGTATGATAGTTATTTTTACGAATATTTAGCGGATGAACCTGATTATCTAGGACAGCGCTTCTCAGCCTTTTTACTCTTGCGGAATCCTTAAAATTGGTTGGAACATGGCGGAACACTAACAAAAAAATTTTATACAGTGTTCCTCTAAATGTCATTATAAGTAAAACGTTTTATACACAGAGAAAAACGTGTCAAGCAGTTTGGTTGTGTCAAGTAACCAGAGACATATCTGTAAGGAAACACAGTTCAATGATTGAAAGGTACTGTTAAATTACGGTGATAATGATGTAATTTGTCATGTGGAATATGTAAACATTGTAAAAATACAGCAATTTTTTGGCAAATATTTCTCTCTGTGTATAAACTCATTTTTTCCCTTCAGGTCCTTCAAACGTTCCAGCCGCTTACAGTATGTCAAAAAAAGAAAATACATTCTAACAATGCGAAACCTAAAACTACAAAAACTAACATACAGTACCCTTTACAATAATTAAATAAATTTATTAATAAGTTAAAAATATCAGTAGTAAAAGTTTCATAAGACCTATTGATAAGAGCTAATTTTCCTTAAGAAGTTAGAGCCGTTTTCTTAAACGGCTCTAACTTCTAACTCTTAAACAAAACTGTACCTTTACAGTTTTGTTAATATTCAAAACGACTGTAATTTTACATGGAAAAAGCAATGTCCACATGAAACATTTTACTCTAAAAGACATTTACGTTCTGAAAAAATTAAGGAATAAACAATCAAGTAGATATTTGTGCACACTAATTTTATCTATAACATATATTTCTATATTTTCTCCTAATAGTTATTTATGTTTCAAGTGCCGAAACTACGGAATACTCGCTCACATGCAATACTGAGTATTCAATTAGCTTTGAAGAAGCGAGCAACATGGTTCGCGAAACGTCAGCATTAACAAATCTTGACACACGGCATAACCCGGAAGCAGTTAATTTTCTAAATGATTCTGGCCGTGAAAGCCTACGTACTTATGTATTTTGTACTTTGCTGCACTAGAGCGGCAAAGTTCCATAGCGGTTCTCCAACCACGAACGAAATCAGCTGTTTTCGAGTGTGACAGCACAAAAAGTTTTAGAACTTACTTCTATTTAACTTAAATAAAATGCCGTCATAGAATTTTTATTTTCAAAATCTTTTATTATAATTTTGTTGTGGCCATATAAGTTTTCGCCTGGAATAAATCACTCTGCTTTGATTTCCTATTAAGGTTACCATCACAATCCAGAACTTGTCTTGCATTAGGTTAGCAATCTAATCTGAAATGTAAGATCATATTGAAATCCACAGCCCACAATTCTGCTTTTCACCTAAAGTAAAGTTTCAACAAGTAATATTGGATTATGACCAATTCGAAAAAATTGTTTATTTATTTTTTAGAGACAATTGAGATATAATTAACATATACAAAAGACCTGATCTTTTTTATTTTTTTTGGGCGGGCACACCACTCCAAAAAATGTACCGTTTGCTAAAAGTTTTATCAAGTAAACTGAGAAGAGTTAATTTGAGGTCATTTTGAAGTTTCAGGATCATTTGAAACATTTGGACCGACATATTTGCAAAAAATGGCAAATCATATGTATAAAATTGCATATATAATTGGAAATATCTCGATAACCGTAATACTTTGTATAGTGGTATATTTGGTTAAATAGATTCTCAATAGCTCTATCCCCCTTAACAGAAGGACATTAAACTATCAAACACAATGTATATGTATGTGACTAATATACTTCCACTTGATATACTTGTAAACTCCATAATCTATTATTATCAAACAATTGATATTAACTGACAGACTTTATTTTGGATTTTTACTCAGAAATATAAGAACTAAACCCATCGATTGGTTCAGTGAATGTGTAAATATCAGAGAGTGAGTGTAGTGCTTCCAGTTTAGGAAGACAAGATATATGACATCAGTGGATAGCCTAATATAGTTATTTAAGCAACAAATATTTTAAAAAGAGCGAATAATGATCGAGACTGTTTAACGCATGAGCGATTAGCGAGTGCGTTAATTGTCAAGATCATTAATCGCCGTTTAATATTCGAGTTGGTTACAAAATTTTTTCGTCGATCGTATTCTTCTGGCGGCGTCTACATAGATTTTATTCGTCGATGTCATTTGAGGTTATATAACCATTTATGTAATTTGACACTGATAGTTCTGGACTGTTTGCCTGGATAACGAAATGTTTTGATTGCATGGTTTTATTTTACGTATGTTCGATTGGCTATAATGAAGTCGTTTGATTGGCTATAACAAATCACTAAACATACTCATACTCACGATCGACGGAAAAATAATTAATTACATAGTTTTAAAAATTCCGATATAAATTGATGGTTAATCTAGTTATATATACATTAGCTTTAATATATCAACTGTCTTCAGCTTATTAATATAAAAAGACCACTGACAGCCGTCTCTTACGATCAACGATAGTGAATTAGTTATTGATTGATGTCAGTATATAATTTCCTTATCCTCTGCCAGCGAATCAGCCGATACAAGTTACACTGTGTTTCCTGGTTCTCAACATACTTATAGTATGCAGAAGATATATTTTTTGTGCCCTACTGAGTTATGATTTTATAAATCTCTTTGCTTCTAGCAAATATGCATATTTTTTTATTATTAGAGAAAATATGTGTTTCATCAAAGGATCCCATCAGGCGATTGATAAATCATCTAAAAACAACAATATTTATTATACTGTTGGTGTATTACGGATTTATGTAAAATATTTTGTTGTTCATTTGAAGGAGTACATTGCTGTACTGTAGCTTGTTAGCAATATATCATTCTATCCATTAAATATTTAGCAAAACTAAAACAAATCTCCACCCATGGACCAGTTTGACAGTAAAATTTATACACACACTTTTCGCAATCGTATCAATATCAAATCCTATCATAACAATCTCGTTAACATAATATCAACCCGTCACCTAACCAAACAGCAACAGGATGTTGGAATCAGATTAATAGCTCAATTTATTTCCACCAAAGTCCACCAGAGCGCTAATTGTCATCTTTCGAATTTCAAGGCTCCTACGGCTCCAATTGTTGCACAAGATTTTCGCCGTTGGTTTCCACTTTGTAACCCCGGGGTCAAAAGACATTAGATTAGTACCAATAGTACCGAACCGGTAATAGAAGGAGGTCCAGCGTTCGCCAAACGCGTGCTCAAGTACCCACCAAATGATCACTTTCATCTCACTTAATGTATATCACAACGAGAGCAGCGAGATCGTGATGTTGCACAAGGACCTGGATTGTGTTCTCTACGGTTATTTTGTTTATGTGCGGTAGATAGAAACATGGACGGCGGCGTTAAATATGGGCAAGGGGAGCACTTGTCTCTCAGGATTGTTGAAAAATAACACTGACGAGATACATCCAATGAATGAACCAATGATTCCTTATAGATTCCAATTACCAATAAGACAAATAAAGTCAAATTTATCTGAATTTTAATAAATGGATCTGAGTTACTAATTTATTATATACTTTCCTTGTATTTCTTTGCTTCGTATGTTGAAAGTTATACAGTTAAGCTAACATATTGGCCTACAGACCAGAATAAAACAGCGGATCTTTTGGACCTTTTTATAACTCGAAAAGTTTCATCAAACTTCATTGACATTGAGGAGAACTTTGACCTTGTTTCTGATCACTTCGCTATAATAACGACTCAAAGCAAAACAACAATCAAGAACTAATATAAGCCATACATAACCAAGAAAACTATGGACTGAGCTAAAATTACTTACTAACTAAAAGAGACATCATTAAAGTCTTTCATAGTAATGTTTCAAGCCATGGGCCATTTTCCAACCATCTTCCAGGCGGAAGTTTACGCAATCGGTTTCTGTGCCCAGGAATGTTCCCATAGGAACTTACAAAGGGCAAACATCTACATATGCTCTGACAGTAAGGGGACATTGAAAGTGCTGCAATCAAAAGCCAACAAATCCAAAACTGTCTGAAACTGCAAAATATCCCTGGAAAAACTAGCAAAAGAAGGTTTCACTGATGTGGGTTCCAGGACATTCAGGGATTGAAAGAAGGAAACGAACAAGCCGCCATCCTAGCCAGAGAAGGTTATAAGACTCCCTTCTACGAACCTGAACCCTGTTGCTGAATCACAAAGAGCCACATCAGGAAGATGATAAAAAACTGAGAAGATAAAGCTAATCGAGCTTACTGGAAAACATCACCTGGCATGAGACAAGCTAAGGCTACCATAACCTTCTCCGCCTCCAAGGCCAGACAGTATCTTCTGTTACAAAAACAGACTATCGACTGATTACAGGTCTCCTTACAGCACATTGTCCACTGAGATATCATCTCACAACAGCGGTACACCTATTGTGCAAATGTGATGCTCTAATGCGCACAAGACAATCCCACTTGGGAGCCGCCATCATTGAACCAGCACTGCTGTCACAACTTGCTCCTCGAACAATTACTGACTTCGTGAAAAGGCTCAACATCGAAGAACTCTAATGTATGAGGGAAATACAAAAGATCTTTTAGGTCAAAGTATATCGAAAGGCACAGATGCCAAACGACTCAACTCTACCATACCATACCATACCAATGTTTACTTCCAGATGAAGAATGGAAAGCAGCGAGGAAGTACAAAAAGCCAGTAGCCCATTTTTCACCTATGAGACAATAAACAGAAGGCTGACTCTTTTATGGAGAAAGCTATAACCTTTGCAGCAACATCCAACCAGGTAGTTAGTCCAAACGAAGTCGCGAAACAAATTAAAACAAACGAATCCGTAAAAGACACCTGGATTTGATCACATTACAAGGGAACTCTACAAGACAGTTACCAAAGAAATCTATTACGATGCTGACTTTTAGTTAATGCTGCGTTCAGATTAAAGAATTTACCCCGTGTATGGAAAGTAGCAAAAATCGTCACGAAACCAGGCAAACCACCGATTGAGCTCAAATCATGTTGCACTATAGCACTCTTACTAATGATCTCTTTGAGTTCTTTAAAAAGCTGTTTCGAAAGAGACAGAGACCTCTTAATAGAGAAATCATTAGAAGATATGTTTATTTGCTCAACAATCTTTCTTGATGGCACAAGCCTTTGAAAAGTTTGCCACGAGTATGTTACCCTTACAAAACGTTGATCGTATATATCAGATTCTTGGATCTAAAACACGTAAAAGCACGCGTGCCCCTGGGTGGTGTTTGGGGACCAATACTCCATCTGGTATATATGTTACGGTCATAGTGATAAATAGGTTATTATTAATAATTACCGGTTATTATTAATAATAGCCAAGTGGCGAGGTTAAAGTGAAGAATTTATCACATGAACCGGCTATTATTAATAATTTCCAGCATGCTGTGGTCAATGTGATATATTTCAATTCGAAATTGCATTAAGGTGATGCTACAATATATAAGAGCGTCAGATTTGGAATTCTGTTAGTATCTACATAATCGCCACACAACGAATCTATTCACTGGGTTTTCAGTGTTGGACCTTTCGTGACGTTAGTCCTGACTAACTTATTTAGTTACTACTCATGACTAAAATAAAGAAGATTATCAAATCGAGACTAAAAAATGCCAATCCATACAAATTGCATGCACGAGTGTGTAACTCTTTGGGGCATGCTTATTTGCGCAATTCTTAAAAGCTAAGTAAAGCCTCAATTACATAGAGCGAGTTTACACGCTGCTAGTTGGCGAATTCACTAGTTGTCATGATGTTCGCAGATAGTTTACAAGCTGCGATTAACGTTGTGAACATGATGACACTGGGCGAGTTCACTAGCAACTAGTGAATTCGCCAACTAGCAGCGTGTAAACTCGCTAAATGTAATTGAGGCTTCAGTAATAAATTAGAAACTCGGTTTGTATTATTCTGCCAGTGCATACGTACATAGTGCTTTTGTATTTTGCAATTCGTGGCAAGAAAAATTATTTTTATTTATAACTTTTTATTTATCTTTTTAATACAAAACTTTAAAAAATGTTTTATATTTAATTTTGAATACAAAAGTCCTTCTAGACCTTTATTTCTTTTGTGGTAGTACAACAATTACACCATTTATATTGTAAAAATAAAGCAAGATAAAGTTTGTAACAATAGGACCTCATCTTCTTTTGTTTTGTTCACAAATGTGAACTGTACTTGTATTTTATTTTTATTTTATTATTTACTATGAATATTGTTTATTTTTGATTTGTGAGTGCACAAATGTGATACAGATTTTATTTGAGTTACCTACTGTTAATTTTATTTATTAAGAATATATTTTATTTTTTAACTGATTCCTGGACTTGAGAATTATTTTGTGTTTTTGTTATTGTTATATTTTTTCATATATCTAAATAAAAAATGTATTTAATAGTCTTTCTTTTTGTTGGTGATAAACACTTTTATAATAACCGCCTTATAAAACAGATTATATCCGTCAGATATTAGATATGCTTACGGTAGGCATAGGTAATTGACAACCTAATGTAGGGAAGATTGGGGCAAGTTGTTACAATGTTTAATCATTTATTTATAAAATAGTACTTTATTGTCAAACACCAAAAGTAAAAATACCGTGTTAGGAACAGAACCATACAAAAATGTTAGCTTCATTTGTGCGGTGCAATTTATGTAAAAACATCTATGTAAACTAGTCTCGCCTATTCTTGCATGTATTTGCATGAAAATAGAATATTGAAAAAATTATTATTAAATGCGCAAAATTTCAAGATAATTGGGATTTGAGAATTTACTTAATAAATTGTAATTGTACATTTACAAAAAACTACCATCATGCATTAAAAATGGGTGCTATCGGTAATAAAATGGTTAACTTTTTTTATCACTCTGTATAAAATGTTCTTTTTATGTTTTCGTCATTGAGCCGTCCTTGGGTGTATACCAAATATCATTACTTTTTAATTATATCCAGTAGTTTCTAAAGTACAACAGAGACAAAATAAAACATTCTGTATTATCAATGTTTTGTATTATTCGTAATTTTGGTCATTGGGCTAGCCGTACTAACGATTTGCGTCGAGTAAATAAATATAATAGCTTACATAGTAATCAAAATAACTTAGCTAACTTCTTTGAAGACTGTATACAAAAGATCTTTTGTAAAAAGTAACGCTTTTATCACTTTTACGGTGCCCGTTAGGAAATTATTAATAATAGCCGGTCCATGTGATTATTTAAGTGTTTCTAATCACATTGACCAAATGATGCGGTTATTATTAATAATAGCCGGTAATTATTAATACAAACCACATTTATCACTTTAACCGTAACATATACACTCTAATGGTAGTGGGGTCAACCGTAGGAGAATCTACGAACAAGTTTGAAATCGAATACATCAATGGATCAAGCAATGGAAAACCAAGTTCAAGAAAATGAAATTCACATTAGCTTTACCAACGAAATAATCGAGAACAAAGTTCCAGTTAAGATAAAGGACTCCATACTTCCATGTGCAAACAGCAAAGTATTTGGGTAGGTATGAGCCTCAATTAATGTTCTTTTGGTTAGGAGTCATTCAGACT